>PVIR01008710.1:0-55954 GCA_004026965.1 Petromus typicus
AAGAAATATCTAGGAGTAGAAATTCTAGGAAGGATATTTTGACCTTAGGAGAAACTTCAAAGTGGTTGAATATTTTCCTCTCTCACTAACCACATATGAAGTTCCAGCTGTAGCATGTTCTTGCTAACACTGAATGTCACCTGTCCTTTTAGTTGTAGTTGTTTTAGCAGGCTGATGAGCAGAAGATTGTTGTTGGTTCTGTAGTGCTCGGGGTCAAACCGAGAGCCTTCGCCATGATGGAAAAGTGCTCTCAACTCAGCTATAAGCCTGAAGCTCTTAATATTGATGAGGTCTATTTCACCTTTTCCGTATCTCAGAAACTAAATGGAACAAAGCTAGAACTTTCTCTCTCTCTTTTTTTCTTTCTCTTTTTTTTTTTTAAAAAAAGCAGCTTAGTTCATGTTTTCTAATATAATCCTTCATTTTTCTAGATTAGGCCTCAATGGAGCTTTTCAATTTTATTCCACATCTGGAATTAACTGTAAACTGTTCCAGTGAAAACTTGAAAAGTAGATAGCTGAAAAATCACAATTTCTGATTAATAAAAAGATTTTTTCTTTACCTGCTATGATATAACATCTTGTATCCACATTCAAATTTGATATCCACACTGGAAACAAGACTGTGGCAGGCCACCCGCCGCTGTGTGGCTGAGGACCGCAGTGCTCTGGGCAGCAGAGAAGCAAGTCCCTGGGCCCAGGCTCAGTGTGACACTCCTTTCTGCTGCTGTTCCTGCACATGAAGTTGGGCCCCAGGCAAATGGCGGCCAGCGCCAGCGGCTTTGTGTATCTCTGTGCTGAGCACTGTAGCTGCTCCAGCCAGACCCTCTCTCCTCACAGACTCCCTGCAACCCTCGCTGGCCACATTCGGGGTCTGAGGTTCAGATCCTAACAGGCTCTAACATTCCCCCAGTATGGGCAAACATTCCCCCTTTCCTGAGTGCTTAAAGCCTTGGGATTTAAAATAGTTCTGTTTTCAGTGCTGGGATTGAACCCAGGGCCTTGTGCTTGCTGGGCACACACTGTGCCAATGGTCACATTGCATCCTGAGGCCCTGAGATTGGATTGGGCACATGGCTGCCCATATTAAAGGAGTTTGGCTCGCTGAGGGGCCATAAGCGAAGGACTTCTGCTTTAGTGCCTCTGTTTCTCTGCTTATTTATAAAACTGTGATCATGACATCGTGGCGGAGTGGAAAGAAGATGAACAGCACCTAGAACAGCACCTGAGACAGCGCCTGGTGTCGGCGATGGTCCCGCGGAACCACGGGTGTACAGAGGACACGGGGGAAGCAGTGTGTGGGCTCTGTCCAGAGGGGGAAGGAAACCCAGAATCCGTGTCTTCACGAAAACACTCTCACTGATCACTTCCTGTTCCAGTCAGCCTCGGGAGCAGCGGACAGGAACTGACTTTCCCTCCCAGGCTCCGTCTGCAGTGGGGGCCTGAAGCCCTCGGGGACCAGCAGAGACTGCAGTTTCCATGACTGCGTGTGGGGCTGGGAGCTGTGGGAGGATCAGACCGGCCCGCAGAGTGAGACTCTGCGTGTAAAACAAGCCAAGTTTGGAGTCGCTACCACTAGGTGAAAATTGGTATCATTTCTTTTACTTAAAATAAGTACAACGGCAATGCCATTAAGAAATAGCCCTTAAAAAGCTATTAAGGTTCATGAAATCGGAAGTAGGAAAGGCAGTTGACAGTGAAAGAGAAAGGAGGATGTGCTTAATGGATGTTGGGACTCATTTGGGGAAGATGAGATGGGTCTGGAGATGGATAGTGTTGGTGGTTGAACAGCAGTATGAATATACTGACTGCCACTGGACATGCACACTTATGTGGGAAGAAAACATTCAAATGGAAAGGGAAAAAGGGAGAGAAAGGAGAGAAGGGAACAGGAAAAAAAGAATAGAAGAGAAAGAGGAAACAAAGGAGAAGAAAAAGGGTTGAAGGAAGGGGAGAGAGGAGTGGGAAAAAATAGATTTAAAAAAAAAATTTTTTTTTTTTTGGTTTTTTTAAACAGGGTCTTGCTTTGTAGTTCAGGCTGGCCTTGAACTCAGTATGTAGCCAAGTTAGCCTCAAACCCACAGCAATCCTCCCGCCTCTGCCTCCCAAGTGCTGGGATTACAGGCATGAGCCACCATGCCTGGCACTGTGGTATGTGGTTACTGGGGATAGAATTTAGGACCTTGCGTTTGACAGGCAGATGCTGGAACCACTGAGCTAAATCCTTAGCACCTGGAATTATTTTGATTAGTTCAGATAGGTTATTTGTAACTTCTTTAAGCTCAGAGGTTATATTTTGCTTTTACGTCTTTTTTGGTTGAGGTATTATCCTCTTTGAGATCATCTAAGGCCTCCCTGATCTGTTTTTTATTTCTTTTATCACTTTGCATAATTCTGCCTTTTGTTTTTGCTCTCCATCCTGTTAGTGCTCACTGGATGAGCTTTGGGGCAGTCAGGAGTTTTTAGCAGTGGCATTTTGTTGCCTTTCATTCTCATATATTTTTCTTTCTCTTTTTCTCCTTTCTTCTGATTTTTTTTTTCCCTTTTTTCTTTGTGGTATTGAGGATGAGAATAGATGAGAACAGAAAGACTTTATTTCTAGTTTGGAAATCTGTTTAGTGTCTTTGCTTTGGTAGTGTTTCGCATTAATCTGCCTCTTCGATCTACTTAATTTAAGAGGATTAGATCAGAAGGAAGACGGGGAAAAAGGGAGTATATCAGTAAGAAGAGAAGGAAAGAAACATCAACAGATGAAAAACAGGAGAGCAGATCATGTTGGGATTATTTAGTGTATGCAGCTCAAGTGCTGCAGCTTGGAGCTCGACACAGGTCGTCTGGGAGAACGGAAGGCGCAACCGACAGTGCTGGAGGCAAAGCGTGCCCCCACTTTATCCTAATGCCGACACACTAGCCTGGGATTTGTCTGCAAGGAAGCTGTTGATGGCTCTGCTGAAGCCAGGCTGTTTTAGACCTTTGTTACAGAACACTCCTGACTTAAGGGGCAGAGTTACACTTGGTATCATCTCATTGGTCGGACCTAGCAATTCTATTAGTTACAAGCTTACACTTCTAATTGGCTAGCACAGAGTACACACTACAAGCTCCATTGATTGAAATAGTGCACAGATTTCCACCTATAGCGAAGAAGCGAGTTTAAGAAACTCTTTGAATGCAAAGGAACTTCTGAGCCTGAGAGAGCAGTGTCTTGAGGTGCCAAACCTCAAATGTAACCAAAGCTGGGGAGCCCTGCAGCAAATGTAACAAAGTTTGTAAAGCAAAGGGAGAAAATAGGAAGGAGTCAATTATAGAGACTATCAAAGGGCAAGCTAGAGCTTCACATGAATAAAAGGGTTTGCAATTTCGTTTCTTCCTTCAGAGTAAAGGGTAGTGTTGAGGGAGTTTGACAGAATGTTGGTGGAAGCCGAAGGAGAAAGTGTAACTGGAAAATGAGGAAGGCTGGGAGATGTTGGAACCTGTTACTATCATTGGGTCCACTACACAGAGGGCATTACTCTGACATACCCACCAAAGTTAAGTTTCAGATTAAGACACAGCCTACTTTCTACTTTCCTTTGTATATATACAGACTAAAAAACTAAAAGAGAGGTGAGTGAATGGATTAAAAAAACAAACAAAAAAAACAAATGAAAAACCAAACAGCCATAAAAACCCCCTGCAGTTGCAAAAACACCAACCCAGAGCGCGACCGCAGTCCTGTTTATACTGCCGTCTAAGTTAAGTAGTTAAGGAGTGAGCGCTTTCCCGGTGAACACGGGAAGCCGTGCTGGAACTTCCTGTGGGGATGGCACCTGGGACTGGCTCACTCCTGTGACCGGGCCCTTCTCTGAACGTTGCTTTGACCACAGCTACCTCTTCTTCTCACCCTGCCAGCCCAGTGTCTCTGCTGGCAGATTTCCGAGCTGGCGGCCCCTCTGCCCTGCCCGGTTGGCCCTCTGTGAGGGTGGAGGCCGGCCGTCTGGAGTGGCCCTGTGAGCTCCCCTCCCACTGCGAGCCCTACTCTTGGTGGCTCCTGGAGATCTTTGCCTTTGTGATCGGACCTCCTCGGCTAATTCAAGCAAGAGAGGCTGTAGTGTGATTGGTTTAACACCCAGTTTTCCGATGTCCACCAAATCCCTCTCATCCTGTGCTTCCTTCCCTGCAAATACCGTCACTGATTCTGTATTCTTCCTCCATGAGCCTCTGCCGAGACGCCGCCCTCCCTCTCAGACCAAGAGGCAGGGCGAAGCCTCAGGGGCTGGCGAGTTGGAAGTAGGTGGCGGACAGTGGGCAGGACACACCTGTGAGTACAACATACTCCACATCCGTCCGGGAAGGCTGGGCGAAGCCTCTTCAGGGTGCGGTCCGGACTCTCAGCCCCCAGGGTCTCACCACTCGGACCCCGCCCACTTGTGTGGCCCAAGCCGGATTCTTCTCAGCGCCGGTGCTGGCGCCTAGTTAGGGTCATGGGCCTGTCTTCTACTTCCCAGGGACCTATCCTTGTCCTCGCCGCACTGCTCTGTTTCTCTGATGTCCTGCTCTGCAACCATCTTGCTCAATATGGCCCTCCTCACTATTGCTCACTATGGGGAAAGTAGAAAAGCAGAGCCTTCGCCAGGTGGTACAAGTTCCCTTCTAAGGGTGCTTGATCCCCTTCCCAAGTGCGGAGGTCTGGCACTGGGCTTGCATCTGGTAAACGTCTCCCGGTATCTGGCTTTGTTTGCCGCTGCATTTTCAGCGTGCCTGAATTTTTCTGATACGGCGCAGTCTCCGAGGCACATTCTCTCACCACTGCCACCTAGTGGGCATGGCGGAACCCTACTAAAATGCAATGTAGGATTTTCTACATGTAAGATACATTCCATTGGCCGCTAGAGTTAATTTTACTTCATCCTTTTCAGTTTGGGTGTCTTTGACATAATAATGCTGCTTTAGACTTGTAGTTCTATGCTGAGTAAGTGTCGAGCACCCCGCCATGCTTCTGATCTGAGAAGCTTTCAGCCTGTTTTTCAGTTTCTCAGGTACGATGCGGACGCGGTTTCCGCCTGTTCCTGGTTTGTACTAGGAAAGGGCACCAAATTTCTTCAAGTGCTTTTCTGATTCAACTGTGACATGTCAAACCATCCTTTCTTCCCAGAATAAATGCTATCTGGTCATGGTGCACACTCCTTTTAATGTCTCAACTTACTAGCGCTTGACAATTTTTTCACCAATGTTGATAAGAAATATCTGTAGTTTGGGCATTGACCCTTTATCAGGGTAATGCTGACCTTTTAGGAGAAGATATTAAGTATTCCTTCCTCTGTTTATGATGAACACTTCAGAAATGTTAACATTGGCTCTTAAATGTTGGCAGAATTCACATGTTAAACCGGCAGCTCTATTACTTATTTATTCTCACTAACTATAGGTCTATTCACATGTGTATCTCTTTGGGATTTGGCCTTGGTAGGTTTTTATATTTCCAAGAACCTGTTCGATTCATCTAGGTCAGTGGTGGTGAACCTATGGCACACGCACTGCCGCAAGCTGTTAGAACTGAAAGCTCTTCTTAAGCTCCACTTAGGATTGTTATAGCACTTACAGTCTTTTCTAGAAGTAGTAAAGTTTCCACTTTCATGTCCGGTTTCTGATTTTAATTTGCTTTTTGCCTCAGTCCATCTAGCTAAAGGTTTATCAGTTTCACCGACCCTTTCAAAGAACTCGGTTTCACTGATTTTCTCTAACATTCTTCTATTCTCTGTCCCAGTCTTATTCCAGTTCCTTGATTTGTAGAGCTGGATTTGTTTTGTTTTGGTTTTGTTACTGTAAGGATTTACAGCTATAATGCCCTGCTGGCACTCTTTCCCTGAATCTCATAAATTTTCTAATTTCCCTTGAGATTTCATTGGCTAGAGGCGTGTTAACTTTCACAATTCTGTATGCCTTCTAGCTTTTTGTTACCGATTTCTAACATCATCTACTTAGACTCAGATAAAATTCTTTATATGTTATCTAATCTACTGAAACTTAAATTTGTGGCCTACTATGTGATCTCTCCTGGAAAATGTTTGACAGTTTCGCACTAACTTTGGACAAAGTGGAGCTCAATACGTGTCTGACTAGTAAGTTCTTGGTCTCTGAAGGGAGGAGGTCAGAGTCAAAGGAGAGGCCCGAGTGACCCCACTCAACACCTTAACTTCCACTTGCACACCTAGTTAAATATCACAACTCCTGCCTTATGGCCTCGGGAAGAGAACTGGGTTCGGGTGTGATCATGCACAGTAAACACTCACCTCCCTGGCTCAGAGCAAGGGCCCCCAAAATGCCGGCTCTTCTCCTCTACCTGTTCTTGCTCCAAATTCTAGAAACCCAGTCTCTTAAAACCACTGAAATGAATGTGGCTTCCTCACCCAAGGTTTCTAGAAGGCAAAAGGCCCCTCTGCCAAGGCAAGATGGGTTGGACCTGGGTCTGCTCACAGCTGTGGGGCCGCTGGCCACCGAGCGTCTTCTGTGTATCACAGGCCCCGACTCTCCCTCCTCATCCCTCCGTCTCCACAGACCACCCTGAGGCCAAGTGCAGTCCTCGGTTCCTTTGTGCTACAGCCACATTCTCCTCCCTGGGACACAACACCTGACACTCGCAACCTAAGGAAGGAGAGGTTTATTTTGCCTCATGCTTCACACACCAGACTGTGTCCAGCAGGCTTACAATATAGGAAGAGTATAGCAGAAGGTGTGGGCCGAGGGAAGCTGTTCACATTATGGGCGCCAGGGAGCAGAAAGGGGAGGAGCCAGCGAGGGCAAAGCCCTTCCAGGTTGTCTCTCAACCTCACCTAACAGCAAGGCCGCTGTCAAAAGTCCAGTCTGTGAGCACATGAGGTTGAGGGGACAGCTAGATATAAACTATAGCACTTTGGAAGGAACTCTTTAACCTGGGAGGGGGATTGAAATGACCTGGTCCCTCCACTTCTACTCTCCTAGACTAGAAATGCAGTCCCCAGTGCCCATCTGGAACTGATCAAAGCAAAGACCTTGGTATAACTTTAATCACAAACTCCAGACTGCAGGCCAGATTCACCAGGGAGAGTGTGTCTCTTCCAGTGGGAAAACAGATACACGTACACACAAAAAACCCTTCCATACAGCAGGTTCGTTAATACTAACCATTTTAATTTAAATTAATACCATTTGAGGAAGACAAACGCAATTGATAGAAAATATAAAAACTTTTACTGTACAAATTTTACATCACATTCAAAAAAAGCAAAATGTGTGCCTCATGGCCACAGAAGACGCAAGGTGCGCACACAGGTGACACCTGGCCAGGCTGCAGCATGGTGGAGCCTCCCTTGGCGTCAACCCCCCAGTCGCTACAGCACAGCACAGGCTCGCAGGGCCCGCCACACCCTGCTGAGACATGAAGAAACGCAGATGGCAGAGGGTGTTTTGATTTGGTGACGTGGAGAGGTCAACTCTGCTAATACATGGCTCGCAATGGGCCCGGGCTAGCAAGGATTCATGCCTTCGAGTCACACAGCAGCCCGGAGTGGCAGCCCTGGTGGTTAAAGGCCTCGGCGTGAGAGGGAGAAGTAGGGGTGCCTACCTGGGCCAAAGGAGGGCTCCAGTGAGAGCCCAGGCAGGACCGCTGCAGCCCAGCCTTGTTGCTGCCCTTCCCCGGGGGCCGTGAGGGCTGATTCACAGTATCTGTCATCCTTCATGTTTGCAAGGCAGACGGGCAGAACACACAGAATGGACGCACATCTTCCTAACTAACCTCAACTCGCAGTCACTTAAATAAAGACAGGAGCACGGGGACTACTGTGGGGCATCTTCTTCATCCGTGTCCAGGGAAGATGTGGCCAGCTGAGAGCCAGGCCTTGGAGAGGATGGGGAGGGGCCCAGGACCTCAGCCCCACCCTCGGAGCCAAGGGCTTCCCGAGGGCCCAGCTCTAGCCCTCAGCACATCATCATTTCCTACGGCAGGGACTGTCCAGGTTCATGCACCCGGGAGCCCAGGCCCTGCACAAGCCCATGTACACAGCAGCACTCGGTGGAGACTTACTGAACTGGCCTTCAGGTGACCCAGCCAAACCCAGACTGACTTTCTATGGGCTGAAGACATCCACCACGGCCCGGATCTGAGGGTGGGGAGGTGAGTCCGAGCGGTCAGCTGTGTCCCCCTGGCAGGGAAGGACAGTGTTGTAACAGGAGAGTGAAAGGCTGGCGTCACATGCGTGGCCACTTCTGCAAAAAGGCAGAGACGAGGCAGCTACAGAGGCAATGGCCACATATCACAGGACTCTGGATTAGGATGGTCACTTCAGGGAAGTGACACGGGAGACCGCAGGGGTCATGGGGGTAAAATGACAGAGAACAGAAGCCACTCACATGGAGCTGAGGCCAAACGGTTTACAGCTCCTCTTTCTTCTCCCCACATTGCCCAAAAAGATTTCAGAGCCCCTGACCCAATGGTCGGCCACGCCCACCGAGGTAGTGGGGGGATGGGGGCAGGGCTGCTCGGCAGGTAGAGTGGAGGCACTGTCATGGCTTCTCATCAGCTGGCTCATTTTATCTGACTTGTGGACTGGACTCTGGTGCTTGGAAAAGCCCTGAAGACTGGGCGGCTCTCACTGGACGGGAGGCAGCCACACAGTCTCCCCCATCTGAGTCAGCGCCTGGATCCAACCACGTCCACTCCCATCACTCTTTTCCTGTGCGGAGCCTCCTGCAGCCTGACCTCCACTTGCGGGCTTCTATGACCTGGGAACATCCCTCTGTAGGAACGGCTCCCAGCAAGGGCAGCTGAGGTCTTCTCACAGCAGACTCTCCAGATCCACCCTCACCTCTCATTTGACACAAGCAGAAGACCTGGTGCTCCTGGGAAGGGCCCTGCAGACAGGGCTCCAGAGGTGCAGTGAAGGTGGGATGGTCTCAATCCCAGCTAGGCCTAGAGCTTGGACTAAGGAATCAGGAAGAGGCAAAAGTTTCACTAGGGCTGGGGATATGGAAAAGATGGGCAGTTCTAGAACCTTCTACCATGACTGACGATGAGTGACTAAAATGCCAGGGTCACCCTGGCTCGGGTACTTGCTGTCCACTTCTCCCTGTTCTCACTCATTCGGCCCTGTGCTGCCCAAGGATCTGCCTCAGGTCTTCACACAGGATACACTAGCTCGGGCAATCTCCTCACCTGACAACAGAAACCCTGCCCAGGAGCCATGAGATCTGTTCAGATATTATTTGGATTCTGTGTCTCCTCTTCCAGTGGGACCAGTCTGGACTGGAGGGGTTGGAAAAAGCCAAGGTTTCCAGGACTTTTTATCCCCTGTAATTTTCCTCAGTTCTCTAGGCAGGGTTTTCTCTGCAAGATAGTGCACCACTAATGGGTGCTGGCGCCAAAGCAGGGCCAAATCTTGTGCTCCCACCTCTCACCTACCCTTGAACCAGCCAGGACGATGCTTTTCTTCCTTCTGACCAGGCTCTGGCTCCCCAGTGCTGTAAGACCCTCGCAGGGAACGGTCACTTCTTCCACCCTCAGGTACTGGCACCCTGGTGCATGGACTATATTATTACATAGTGTAAAACATCAAGTTCGCTTGGCAGGAACACACATGTAAACATTTGCTGTCGGTTGGGACCAGTCTGGTTGTGGTGGGGTCTCACAAAGATGGCAGGTGCGCTTCCATCTCCGGCGACCCACGTGTCTGTGACGAACAGTCGGGACAGAGGACTTGCCCTCCTGGTTTGCAGCGTTGGACAGGCAGAGTGGTCTTTTGTTTTTGTTGTTGCCATGGAGGTTGTGTGTGTGTGTTTTCAAAACACACTTTGAAAAGAAATGGGGCAGCAAAACAACTGCACAGCTGGCTACATCTTTGGGTTACTGGACTCCAGGGCACTGAGGCCGAACCTCTCAAAGCGGGGAACAACCTTGCTGCAGTTAATGCTGTGAAGAGGAACAAAATCCAGGGTTATGGCTCTGCTGGTCTTGACCACACTAAGGGAACCTGGCTCGCAGCCTGCAGCGTGGCAGAGCTGCCCCTGCAGAGGCCCTGGCCTCGCCCCACCCCCACACCTGGTGTAGGGCACTTGGCTCATTGCCCTCTGACTCCCAGCACCAGGGGGCACTGCTAACTGCTATGGGCTCAGGTTTCTGTACCAGCAGCCCCGGAACTGTCCTTGCTCTGGGTGGTGCTGGGAAGAAGGGAAACTCGAGTCCCAACACCAGTAGAAATGGTGCACGCTCCTTTTACAAATAGTGCCCAGCTGCTTGTGCATGCCTCTCCTTCCAGCTGCTCAGGACAGTGAGGCAGGAAGACTACACATCTGAGGCTAGATAGAGCAATTTAGTGACTCTGTCTCAAAGTAAAAAATAAAAAAGGCTGGGGATGTAGCTCAGTAGTAGAGCACCCCTGGGTTCAAGCCCCAGTACCACCAAAAATAAACAAAAAAAGATTTAAAAAAAAAAAAAGTGCCAGTGCTCAAGCACTAGGTTCGTCAGGAGGCTCTCTGGGAATGGCTGAGGTGTGACTTCCAAGCCAGATTCCAGAGACCTGGAGGCAGCAAGATTGGAGGGGGCACGGTATGCACTCAGCAGCACAGTGACCTGTCGGCTGAGCAGCGCTGAACGCTGACCTGACAGTCCACAGGGCAGGCAGGTGTGAGGGGAGCGACGTAGTGGGCTTGAGGCTGGGAATAGGCCTCTGAGTGAGGTCAGCTTTTCCGAGCATGCCGCTTAGGACACAGCCCTTCTCAGTGAGTGTTCTGCACAGCAACAGGACCTTTGTGGCTACTGCATGAATCTACAGAGGAGACAGAGATGAGAACCCACAGAGGGCTCCCAGGACCACGGCACTGGCCTCAAGGCAGCTCGGCAACCGTTCCACTCCTTGCAGGACGAAGTCCCCGTGGGTTAGAGGGGTTAGAAGCCAAGCGCCCCTCCCCCGTCCTCAGCACACGGTCAGCAGGAAGCTCATTAAGGTATTAGTAGTAGACAGGGCCAGCCTCGTGCACACAGCCAGACCATCCCTTGGAAGAGCCAGAGAGAAAAAACAGTCACGTCCAGGGAGGTGGCCGGAAGCTGTGCAGCACTGCAGGGGCCTGGCTAGCACAATCCTCCACATTCAGAAGTTACTTGTGCACACACAGGCCGCATGGAGAGGGGAGGAGGCTAATTTTAAAAACAGCACAAGAAGTCTGGAGACAGAAGAGTAGAGCAGCAGAGACGGCGTCCCCTGGGTTAGTGCCCACTTGGCATTTCGCATTTTAGCAGAAGTCAGAGCCGAGTAGTCAGTTGCGAGGCAGAAAGATCCTGGTGCATGCAAAGCAGCCAGGCTACAACCTACAAGGGACAGAGAAAGGCAAGAGCAGCATCAGAAGCCAGGCCCACAGGGGATGCAGGCCCCAGAGGCCTGGCCAGAGCTGCTGACCAGAGGAAATGCCACGTTGTCTTCCTGGGCAGCCCAGGAGTCTGAGCACAAGGAGTCTGTTTTGGGGTCCCACATGGTGCAGTCATGGCCGCTCCCACAGAGGCTGGCTGGGCCACAGCTCCTTAGCTCCTGATGCCAAGACTGACTTCTGCAAGTGGACCGCCACAGCTCCCTGGATTCACTTCTTCTGAGCTCTGGCCAGAGCAGGACCCTGGGCACAGGACAAGCCGTCTGTGCACTCACAGCACCACGGGCCATCGGTCTCCCCCACCCACCGAGAGAAACACAAGCCCACACGGCCCTTGCTGGTGGCACTCTGGCTGCGGGACGTCACTCTGCATTGCAGGGTAAAGCCAATGGTTACAAGGAGCTGGGACACAAGGACAGAAGAGGAGTGGGTGTGCAAAGGACAGGCACACACAGGCAGGGAAGAAGGGAAATGAGAGAAACACACTATTCCTCCAGGACTGGACAGGAGTTCTTAAAGTCAGCGTGACCATAACGTCCTTTGCCGTAGTAGCGGCTCCGCCAGCGACTGCACATGCCCCACGACCATTCCAACGGGAGCAGGAGAAGCGCCGGCCAGCATCAGCCAGCGGGGGACACCAGCCGGGTGGTGGACAGGCAGAAGAGTCAGGACGGTGGGATGGGGGAGACGACAGGGCGGGCCAGCATGGCCGCCACCCACCCCCAAAATAAAAAAGCAACAAAGCCAATGGGAAAGAAAAGAGAAAATGAGAATTAGAGGCTGAGGGTACAGAAAGTGAAAATTATCAACAGAAAGCCTGACACGGATTATTCAGATCTGCTGCATCTTCCCTCTGAGGGGTTAGAATTGATGGCTCTGAGCCAGTAGCAGCTCCCATCTGGACAAGATCAAGTATGTTCGGGATAGTATGGCTATATACAACACTCCCACCGAGACTCAGTTTCCTGTCTGAGAAAGAAGAAGAGGCCGTTTGGTTTTTTGAAGAAAGGGACTATGCCCTATATGCCAGCGTCTACCTAGTGCAGCCTTCTCTTGGGTGGCCAGGGCGGCTGGGGCCCAGGACGTAGAGAGGCCCCAGGTCTGCAGGAACAGCTCAGAACGTGGCCTTGCTACCCCCCGGCCCCGTCCTGGCTCTGCTTGGGGAACCCTGTGCTCCATCCTGGCTGGGCCTATTCCTTTCAGCCCTACTCTGATAACCATTCATCTCTACAGACACTTCAATCCCAGACAGGCAAAGAGGTTTTTGCTAGCGCTGCTACAAGGCTCTCCACTCCCTCCAGCACCCAGCTCACCAGGATCATTGTCTCATTTGTCCAGGCACCTGTCAAACACCTGTTCTCTACTTCCTCTGCCCCCGGATCTATGCTAGGAGCTGGGAAGAGCAAGGTGATGAGACAGTTGTGCTGGATGGAGTTTGCCCTGCAGCGTGGGTGTGTGCTGACTTTAGCCCGATTAGATGGCATACTCTGTGCTGGGAGAGATCTGGCCTCTGCCATCCATACCTCCAGCTGTGTAGCAGCAATGAACAGCTTGTGAGCTGTTCAACCATTACCTCCTATCTGAACAGCCCAGTACCTCTCATGTGGGAACGAATGTTCCAAAGGCTGAAACTTCTAATTCCAACATGGATCAGGGATGCTCAGAATATAAAGTCTATACAAATATTCCAGTATCAGAAAAACTGGTCTTTTGGGTCCCAAGAATTTCAGATAAGGGAAGCTCAATCTATGTGAGATATTCTTCTCCCATCCTAAGAGCAAAAGTTGGATCTAATACCAACAGTCAGACAGCATTCCCTAACCCCAGATGGTTGTCCCTCCTGACAATCCCTGAGCAGCAGAATGAACCACACATTTTCAGTGACTTCTACTTGTTCCCTGTTTGGGTGATACACGTGTGGCCTCTCCACACCTGCAGCGTGGGGCACAGGCCAGTTCTTCCCCTAAGGGCCTGGGATACCATGGGTGAGCCAAACATGGCTAACGGCTCTGACAGGTTTTAACAACCTCAAAGGGTCTTTAGAAGAACATGACAGACTCTGACCCCTGAAAGCCTGTAGTCTCTACTCCCTGACACCTTCCCAAACGAGGAGCTTGCCACCACACACTTCTGGTACCAGGGGTGAGCTCCACGTGTGCAGCTTCTCCAGGGACCTAGAGATGTCACACGTACTCAGGGACCAGGGGGCCGAGGGCTCTTGGCAGTGGGTGGTAGACAGGCTCTTGCCCTCCACTCTCATCAAGGGCAGCTCCTATTTATCTGTCTCAATACTGGGGCCTGGGAGGAGATTTCATTTTTAGAAAGAATCCTTTGCCTTGAAAAAGCCTAAAGCTGCTGGGCATGCATGGTGGTGCACACCTGCAATCCCAGCACTCAGGAGGCTAAAGCAGGAAGATCTTGGATTCAAGGCCAGCCTGAGCGACACAGCAAGTTTAAGATCAGCTCAGAACATGAAACCCTATCTCAAAACAGACACAGAAAGAAACTAACCCAGTCTAAAGCTGTTTATGTCCAGGAGGCCAATCTGGGGACAAGTAGAGCCTGTCACTCACTGGTTTCTGTATAATCCACAAACTGACAATGATTTTTACTCATCTAAATGGCTGGGTGGGGGGGAAATTTTTAAAAACTGTTTGTTGACATGTGAGCTACCTAACTCGTTTCTATCATCAAGCGCTGCTGGCGCACAGCGAGCTCGTTGGCTTCTGCGTTGTCTGTGTAGACTTGCCTCTGATGGCAGGGCCAAGATGGAACAGCAGAAGCCAGACTGCACACACCGCCAACGCCAGGGCCAGGAGTTCGAACCTGACTTCCCTCTGCTAACCCTAAAACAATCATCTGGTCCTTTCCTGCTAGAGTTTGTGCAGACTGGATCTTCTCAGACACTACTTTTTAAAGGTTGGGAACAAAAGCCTTAAATAAGGCCCCAAATCCTCCTATGGGCACGGCAGGACAAAGGTCTTTTTGAGTATTCTGGAATAGGTGGCCAGAGGGACAAAGAAGAAAGAGAACAAGAGTGCAGGAGAGGTGACAGTGGCTTCTGCTGCCCCACACAGACCCTCCCACAATGTCATGGGGGCAAAGGGTTGTGCAATGACGCAGAGAAAGGCCTTTGGCATTGAAGCACTAGATAAAGATGAGTGATGCAGCCCCATGACAGGTGACTAACTAGCCCAGCATCTGGGTCAGCATCATCTTAATGCTGGCTGTTTGTCACAGGGGCTCCTCAGACCACCCTGCCCACCTTGTCCCTTCCCCTGCCTTGCCCAGGGCCTCCACCAGCACTGGTGTGAGAACAGTGACACGCAGACTTTCACAGATGTCAGCCAAAGGTGCTCACCTGTCTCAGCATAAGCTCAGTAAGTAAACTCCTGGCTCCTCTCTGGCTAATGTGCCCTGTGCGCTCCCTCCCCAGGTCACAGTCTGGGGCAGGTGCGGCAGACGGTGCCCTCCACGATCCCAGGGGAGGCGGCTCCCAAGGAGGTACTCACTCCGCTGACTTCCAGAAGTGACCAGGGTGCGAGAGCCGCCGGTTCAGCTTCGGCAGCTTCTCCAGCATGTCCATCAGCAGGCTGAAGCTGGGTCTCTCCTGCAGGTCAAAAGCCCAGCAGGCAGACAGGATCTCCTGCAAATGGGGCTGCCGTTAGTGCTCTGTGCGCAGGCCGGAAGGGAGGAGGCATGGCTCGGCACCCACAAAGCACCCTTGCAGGGCTCTCAGTGCCCTGGGGTCTCCTGAGGGCCCTGCCAGCAACATGAAAGAGCTCCTGTGCGGCCAGTTCAAAATGAACTGTACGAGCTTGTCCATCCCCCGAGTCCTTCTCGGGCCCTTTCTCCCTTGAGTAACAGCAAACAAGGCGAGCAGACTAATAACAGGAAGAGACCAGTTACGGCAGTGGTTGGCTTGGGGAAGACGGAAGCTGGAAGGTACAATGTTCCCCAGGGACTCGGAGCATGTGCAGGGCGGGGTTGTGATGGCAGTGAGAGCCTCGGTTTGACCAGAATGGAAGATGGGTTCAAAACGAGGGACAGCTGGGAGCTGGCAGAATAGCTGTCCCAAATGCCACCCTCGGTGGGTTGGGGCGGAGTCTCACACACCCAGTGAGACACAGCAAGGGGAGGTTTTGTTCTTAAATACAATACAGACCAGGAGCACCTGTGAAATGAGGGAAGCTGGAGAGATCAGAGAGAACAGACCGGAACCCTCTCTCAGGAGGGGTGTCTGTGGACACTGGCATATGCATGTGAGTGCGTGCAGGAAGCTACTCTATCACACAAGACCAGGGTGCTCTAAAAACAAAACGACTAAAGAAAGAAAAGTACCAGAAACTGAAAACAGAGTCTGTGAATCAAACATGAGGAGTGTGAGGATCAAATAATCAAGGCAATTACTAGATTGTTGATCCACTTAGATAGCGATGGAAAATATAAAAGAAGGCAAAAGACCCAAGGAAAAGAACTAAGTTCCATCCAGTGGGAGTTCCCAAAGGAGAAAACAAGAAATAGGCCAGAAATCATTGAAGAGAAAAAAATTTCTCCAAAAAACTAAAAGAAATGGCTGAAAAGATTCAATGGTGAGATTTCACTAAAAAAAGAAACAGCCTACCCTCAGATTTATTTTTATGACATTTTAGTATAGCAAGGACAAAGAAAACATTCTAGATGATTCCAGCAAACTGAGGTAAGGCACTTACAAAAGGCTGAGAACCAGACCATCACTAGATTTCCTAGCAATGTATCTGACAATCAGTAGACAACAGAGAAAAACTTTGTGTTCTGAAGGGAAAGTAACTCTGAACTTACAATCGCATTCCTGCTGTGACACAAAATAAGGGACTTTTCAAAGGTGTGAACATTCAGAGACTACTTTATGTGTCCACTGGGGGACAGTTCCTTTAGTTTTACTCTCACTTTGCAAGAGTAAAAATAAAGAGGGAAACGTGATACAAGAACAGTGGCATCGCCCCCGGAACAAATACAAAGGAAAGAGAAGGACAAGAGCTGCGCCACAGGCCTAAAATCCACCAACCCCGATGGTCAGAAGTGAGTGGGCCTGAAAAGTATGGAACACATTCCATGTAATAAGCAGCAGCCTGGGCCAGGGATTTAGCTCTAGTGGTACTGCACCTACCTTGGGAGCGTAAGGGCCGGAGTTCAATCCCTGGTACTGGAAGAAAAGCCCAGCCAGGGCCAGGGATTTAGCTCAGTGGTTCCAGCGCCTGTCTCGTAAGCTCAAGGTCCCGACTTTGACACCTGGTACCACACACACACACACACACACACACACTCACAAAGGGCAGAGGTAGCTAAAAGACCTCCTAAATACAAAAGTGTTTTGCTTTTCTCTTCTCAAGAAAACAAGCACATGGCACTGTCTGTACTCCCACCTACTTCCGAGGCCACTGTGAAACAATTACTTGAACCCAAGAGCAACCTGGACAGCATAGTGAGATCCCATGGCGGGGGTGGGAGGGAACGACACTGCAGGAAACTCTAAGACTGTCTCAGAAAGCCACGGTTCAACTGTGAAAACAACAAATCCGTGACCCTTTGAATAACTGAAAGTACAGAAGATGCAGACTCACAAAGAAGAGAATGTAATCCCGGCAAACCACCCTTCGGTGGGTAGGCATCCTCTCTCACAATGCCAAACAGGGTTTCCTCTTCCCACCGTCAGCCTCAGTCTGCAGGCACAACACGTGGGATTTAACCCCGCAAACAGAAAGCCAGTGTTCACCGTAACAAGTCAAGGGGACGCCGGGCACAGTGGAGAGCTGACAGAACACGAAGCCAGTGCCTTTCGACCAGTGTGGGCCTGACTGTGACAAGCCACTCACAGTCCACTGGGCTTAAAGCTGGAAAAGCAGGTGCTCTCTCTTCAAAGCTCTGCATCGCGAAGCTGCCCGGTAGCTATGGAGGATACTGAGCACCTATCACTGTGCCACAGTGCAGAAACCGCCTGTACAGAGAAACCATCAAAGCGAAACCATCCAGAAACATGAAGGAGGCAGATATCATTAGGATTCAACACTGGGAAGCAAGTTCATTGTGGGAATTTTGATTTGTTTTGAATAATCATGAAAAACACAGAGAAAAGACTTGGTAGCACACAGCACAGGCTCACTATTTATATTTTGATTAGCGACTTTTTATCTTCACTCACATTAGTGGTAGATAAGGCTTTATTATTTCATCTCATAAGTCAATAAAAATCGTTATCTTAAAGAAGGAAATCAAGACGAAGCTTGACAATGGAGTGATACTGACGCCTTGTATTTTCTTCTCTCTGCTCCCCTGCTTCCCCATCTTCAGTAAACACATGTTGCTTTTAATTTAATGTGACACCTCCTGCTGGCAGACCCGGGCAGGGAGATGAAGGGCAGCCGTGCTGGGGCGCAGCCTCCCCCCAACCCCACTCCCTCCAAGAGCAGGCGCTGCTACTCACGCTGACTTCCTTCCCCAGGCTGACGGAGCCCAGGACCCGCTTCATTCCTTCCCCACTGCCAATCTGCCAGATCAAGGCCTCCGCAGGCTGGTGCTTAAAGGGCCAGTCTCTTGCTTGTAGCTCATACCACACAGTCCTGTGGAAGCCCACAGAGGCGTGAGCTCCTGGGCTGCCTGGCTCAGTCCATGCCCAGAAGTTGGGCGGATCAGGGTCCACCCAGCTTTCCTTCCCTGCAGTTGTGACAGCAGCTGAGAGACCCTCTCCTGGGTCCCCAGGGACCTGGGCCCTTGTCCACCTGCTAACCCCCAGTGCAAAGTCCAAGACAGCCCCAGCCTGGACAGAACGCTGGGCTTGCTCAGGACCAAGCCTGACTCAGCCCTGCCACTTCCTAGCTTCAAGGACCTGGTACAGCTGCTCAAGCGCAGTAAGCTGATGTCTGTTGTGAGGTTGCTGGAGAAGTGACAAATGCCAAGCGCAGGGTAAGTCACACATCACACTTTGGCAATGACACAGTTAAAGGTCAGGGAGGAAGCAGCACTCCGGCCACACCAGAGCGCGCACAGAGTGATCGGGAGTGAGCCTTCTTCAGCCACTCCAAATCTCCTTAGCCTTCTCAATTTACTGGGACAGGGGCATTCTAATTAGACATGCACTGTCCAATCTCTGTAGGGACCTCTTGCTACAGGAGTCTCCTGAGCTAAAGGAAATCTGCTGCACACAGAAAATAAACAGCAGACGGTGTAGACTTACTAATAAGGAAATGAATATAAACTGTCTCTAACTTCTTTATTCATTGCATACTGAAATAACACTTTAGACGTGCTTAGTTAAAAAACTGTTGAAACTATTTCACTTGTTTATTTTTTTAACATGGCAATGGTCACACCTTTGCGGATATATCTGGTTTGCATTGTATTTCTCTTGGTCAGCATCCCAGAGCTGCATGGGCACCACAGGCTGGTTGGCAGGATGCCTGGGCATCCCAGGGCGAGAGGGAAATCATTGGTTAGTGCTGGCAAGTGTCCTAGAAGATCAGTGAGACTGACAGCCAGCACTTAAACCGAGACCTAATTTAGTCCTCGTGCAACACCTGTCTTGGAGGCGCTATTATCTCAGAGCTGGGAGACAGGAGGTCATGGACGTGGTCACTCAGCCAACAAGTGGCAGAGCTATGATGCAGAGCCAGATTTGCGTCCACTCCAAAGTCCAGCACTCAGCAGCTTGGTGGACACCTGCCCTGCCTCCAGTGTCTACCAAGGAGCTCTCTTTGGGCCACACTGGGGGTCCAAGCACCGGAATCCTGCTCACCCAAAGGCATAGACATCTGCAGCTTTAGAAAAGGGCAGCTGGTCCTCATCCTTCCCAGGGGTCATCTCGCGCACGATCTCCGGTGCCAGGTAGCACAGCCAGTCATGGGACAGCTTCAGCTGGTTCTCACGCCTGGGGACCGGGTAAGACACAGCACCTCAGCAGGCGTCCCGGGCACCTGTCTTCCCTCGGGCCAGGGAAGCACCCACACAATGCAGACAAAGCGCCTGAGTATACAGGCTGGTCCTGACCCAGCTCAGGCATGGGTGCTTCTGGGGGCTGTCAGGGAAGACATCGCTGAGCTCTTCCAGGGAAGCAGGCCAAGGGCAGGGGCCAGCCAGCTGCAGTGCCCGACTCTGCTGGGCCTGGGCCCGTCTCTGTCCAGGAAGCTAGGCAGTCTGCAATCTCACATCAGCCTGGGGACTCTGCCTGGCTGCCACTCTTCCTATGGGGTAACTCCAGATGCTGTCAGGGAGGATCCTTTATCCTCACCCCTTTGAGGGTGAAGGAAATAAAAGCCAGACACTTTTCCTCATCATGACAGTGGGACCTGGACCATTACCCATACTGATGAGCAGCAGGTCAAAAAGGAGTTGGGGACCCAGCTTCTGTGGGGCTCACCTGAGAAATGCTACAAGGGACTGAAATATCAGTCAGGCCCGATTCTGGACCAGGACCTAAGGGCAGGCCAAAGCTGCCGGGAGCTTCCTGCTGGGAGGCCCGTTTCTCAGCAGCACAGCCAGAGTACCCAGACCCCGAGCAAGCCCAGTCAGCAGCCACCTCCCCCCATCCCAGCCATTGCCCCAGCCCACTCACCGCTCCTCTCGGACCACACCCGAGATCCCAAACAGCCCGAAGTCTGTGATGACCACTTTGCCATTGTCGTAAAAGACATTCTTGGATTTGAGATCTTTGTGCACAATGCCCTTGGCATGCAGGTAGCCCATGCCCTAGAAAACAGTGAGGCTCACGTCAGCAGGGAAGAGGAGATGAAGGGTGACATTGAGTTTCTACCCTGTGACAGGCTCTGTGCTGGATGATTCCCCAAGTTCCCTCATTAACCCTCACAGTCCTATGCTACATACTCTCCCCATCTGACCGATGAGGAAATCAGGACTCAGAAAGCTGAAATCACTTCCTTTGAGGCACCAGCAGAGCTTGGATCTGACTCCATGTCGGCCCATGCTCCTTCCATGCTTCCAGGCTGCTGAACAGTCATCTTAGACTTGGACGGTCGTGAGATATAGACAGGTGATTGTTGGGAAGGCAGACAGGTTGAAGACTATAGAAAGTAAAATGATACTGGCTGGGGAATAGCCCCGTGGTAGAGAACACGCCCAGCGTGCATGAGGCCTTGGGTTCTATTCCTAGCACTGCAAGGGAAAAAAAATCAATGACATCGCCTGGCTCAGGCCACACAGAGCTCAAACGAGTTGGGGTCTCCCTCCATCAGGATTTGCACATCTTTCTCTGCACTCGGTCAGATCAGGAAATAGCAACACTTCTATACAGGGGTCTCCAAATTTGGCCACTGCCAATTCCAGGCTGTGATACAAGGAGCCCTGAATTAAGACAGAAATCCGGAGTCCAAGTTCTCCCTGATCTCAGATCCTAACTCACTATGTGGCTTAGACAGAGCTCACTTCTCTGCACTTGGCCTCCTCATCTATCCATGCCAGGGCAGCGCGGGGTTATTTCCTATGAGTGTTCTGTGGAACCAACACTGAGGGGCCAGGTGCATGGAACACAGGTGACTCGACATAGCAAAACTTCATCCAAGGCCCAAGCTTTCTTCAAACACTATACTCAGAGTTCCTGTGTAGTCTGGCGCCCTTGGGGACAAGGGCAAGATGACAGCGCTGAATGCCATCCCTGCAGCTCAGAAAGAAGCAGCAGTGAAAACAACCTCCACACCACTGCCACATCACACCTTCTGGCTAAAGGTGTCCTGGGGCGGGGGTGGAAAGGGGACAACTAGTGAAAAATATGCCACTTTTAGGAAATAGCCACAAGCCAGAGGGACAGGATGTAAAGGGCTGGGACATTGATTTCCCTTTTCCAGAATTTCACAGGTATCTCTATACTGGTTTAGAAGTTGAAGATCCTCTACCCAAAGGCCCAGCCTCTTTTCTTTTGGCCAAAGCATCATAGATAACTCCATAAAGGAAGTGACTCATAGGCCCCAGCAGGAGTGAGAGGAGGGTTTCTCAGGAGGATGGAAAGAAGTCAGCAGAGGGGCCGGGGAGTTAGCTCAGTGGTTCCGGCGCCTGTCTTGCAAGCGAAAGGGCCCGGGTTCGATTCCCCGGTAACCACATAACAATACTGGGTGTGGAGACCCACACCCACACCCAGCAGCAACCAGTACCACACACCACAGTGCCGGGCGTGGTGGCTCACGCCTGTCATCCCAGCACTCGGGAGGCAGAGGCAGGAGGATTGTGATGTGAGTTTGAGGCTGAGCTCAGGGCCAGCCTGAACCACAAAGCGAGACCCTGTCTCAAAAAAAAAAAAAAAAGAAGTCAGCAGAGAAGCAGCTTCCGGTTTGGCAGCTCTAAACTCTTTAAGTGACTTATCTCCTGGGTCTGGAACCACCCTGAGGCCTCTCACCGGGACTCAGCGGTCAAAACCCAGACACGGACTCTCTGGGTGCAGAGACCCAGGGGCCTGAGAGAGCAGAGTGGGGAAGGGTAGGACTTGGTGAGGCTGGGGTGGGGGAGGGAGAAGAAACTGCAACTCCCACCAGCCTCTGGAAAAGAAGATGGACCACTGTGAAGGCAGAAATGGCGTCTTTCAGCTTCCGTTTTCAGAAGTTTAGTTCACTAGCTTAGCAACACAGCGATGTCATGTAGAAATCTTGGATTATCTACAAATGTCATTGTGATTTTCATCTTTACTAAAGACAGGCACACACAGACACCGACACCTCAGAAGACAGAGAAAGAGGAGGGAGAAAGAGAACAGAAATGAAGAAAAGAAGGAGAAAATGAGGAAAGAGACAGATGGGGAAACCACTGAGTGAGTTATAAGAGACAGTTTCTCGACCTAATTTTTTAAAAAAGGAAAGAGAAGAACTTCTATTTGCCTGCATTTCAATTTTTATTAGGGCCTGTTTATGGCTAAATAAAGCAACAAATGAGCTCTTCTTTCACTTTTACTTACTTTTTTAAGATAATGAAAGAAATGAAGAAGCCTTGTCATTTGGGTGCCCGGACCTGCCTGCAGGAAATTTGCAAACTTCAAGACAGAAAGGGTCCTTCTGTGTCCTGGGAAGTAAAATTCCATTCTGCATCCTAACAGAACTCACCGCCGAATGCCATCCATGGACAACTGCACTTTATCTCTGCACTGATCCAATGAGGGAGGGGATGTCGGCAGCCCCGTTTTATAAGGGAGAAAACCAAGGCCCACAGAGGCGAGGGAACCTGCCCGGAGCCGCACAGCTGGTGTGACCACGAGTCAAACTGTTCTTAGAAATGGCTGAGCTCTTCCCCTACTAATTCAATTCCATCAGTGCTGACCAAGTGAAGAGCCCCAGCACCGAGCAGGTGAGACGGGGACAGAGATGGTCCCACCTTGAGGAGCCCCAGCTAGGAGAGGCAGAGCAGGTAGTCACACCCCAGCCTAATGTGTGGACACAAGGCGAAAGAGGGGACAGTTGTGGAAGCAGCTGCACACCCACCCTCCAGCTGCTGGCGGCCCTTTACCTTGATGACCTCCTGAGCAATCTGCCTTGTCTTGTTGATGTCCAGCGAGGTCTTGGGGTCCCTCACAAAGGAGTGCAGCGTCCGCCCCTTGCAGAAGCTGTTGAGGCCGGTGGGCTCGGTCAGGTTGGGGACTGGCAGGGCCATGGGGGGTCCTGTGCTCCCACAAGACTCACCACAAAGCCTGTCCTCAGCCAAGCCTGCCACCCATTCCTGCTGGGGCCCCCCCTAAGGCCCAGGCCCACTCACCCCACATAAGGAAACCCAGCTCCACCAGGCTTCCTGCAACCCTGGCGGGCCAGACAGGCAAGAACTCCGCCTCTAAGGCTCCTGCCTGCTCTCTGGTGCCCACTGTGTCGTCTCATTATTCCTTTCAGGTCCCAGAGCTTTTTTAAAAAATAAAGCTATGTGAAAAGTGGGACAAGATGCTGGGGTGGCTGTCAGGGGATCTTAGGGATTATGGTTAAGAGACCTTGCGTTCTGGGCCCTCCAGATATACCAACTGCTAAAATCCAGGCTGAGGAAGGGGCCAGGCATGGGACGTGGTTCTCTTTCCTGTTTGGGCAGAGGTGGTTTATGCCATTTTAGGAAGAGACTTGTTTTTTAGGAAAAGTCTCCTGGAAGTAAGATTCTCGGCATCTCAGAGACTTCGAGAACCAAGCGGCAAAGGCTTTAGAATACTGGCTGATGGTCTCCTGGTCCGTGTCGCAACTTCCTCAGCACATTTGTTAGTGAAGGTTTTGCTGTCTTGTTACATGCACATCCACTCTGGCTCCCAGGATGCACAGACCGTGAAGGAAGGCTGCGTGGACAGAGGACGGCAGCAGGGCCTGTGAGTTAGGGGGTGTGGGGCTGGTGTGGCCACGGCCAGGGTCCCTGGGCATCAGCCTGTCCTGTTTTAGGCTACAAGTTGATTTTTTCCCAGTCCTCTCATACTGCTTAGGAGTTGTGGGGGTGGTTACTTACATCACAGGTAAACAAGCAAAATGGAAATTAATTTTTACTTCCTTCGTTACTTTGAAAAGAAAAAAATTGCCTTAAAGCACAAGGTCCAGGTACAGGGAACACCACTGATATACTAATGAGGGTTCTCCTGGTTCAATGGGATAAAAGTGATGTTTAGATTCTCCTTGAATTTCTGTGTACATTTTAAAGTTTTTCTAATGACCTCATTGCATTTCCTGACTTTAAAAGCAAACAATAATATCATAGGGCTGCGGATTTAGCTCAGTGGTTCCAGCACCTGTCTTGCAAGTGCCAGGACCGGGCTTTAATCCTCGGTAACCACATAAAATACTGGGCGTGGAGACTCAAATCCAGCAGCAACCAGTACCACATACCACAGTGTCAGGTGTGGTGGCTCACGCCTGTAATCCCAGCACTCGGGAGGCAGAGGCAGGAGGACTGCTGTGATGTGAGTTTGAGGCTGAGCTCAGGGCCAGCCTGAACCACAAAGCAAGACCCTGTCTCAAAAAAACTAAAAAAAAAAAAAAAAAACCCAATAATATCATAAATGTCTCAAGCAAAACTGCTCCTGTGCCACAGCTGAGAAAGAGACACTCGGGATGAGAGTGGCCCGGGAGCACTTTTCAGAGCAGAAATGGGCTACAGACATCCAATATCACGGGCTGAGGATGTGGCTCAGTGGTAGAGCCCTCACCTGGGACGTGGAAGGACCTGGGTACGAGTCTCAGCAGCACCACCACCAAAAACAAAAGCAAAAAACCAAGAGGACTCCAGCTCTACAGTCAAGTGAGAAAAGGAAGACGTGAGCCAGCGGTCTTTCCCACATTTTCAGAGGAGCAGTTTAGCAATCTCTGAGCATGTGCAAAGCCTTTACATTAATAGGAGGAATGAAGCTCTTTAGCAGATCCACCTCCAGGGACAAGTGCCCAGCTGGGGTGGCACCTGCTTTGTGCCTTTAATAGAATCAATCAGCCTTAGAGGGATATCACTGTACTTCTTTTTAATGTCAGTGGGGTTAGGTAAGCAGGAAGTAACACCCCATTTTTTGTTTTCTTCTTTGTACCTCTCTGTGAAAACACCACACCCTGTGGTGCTCCCCATGAGGGTGACGTGAACCAGGCCGCTCACCTGGTGATGATGGCCAGGTGGGGCGGGTTCATGCAGGCACCCATGAAGAGCACCACGTTCTCATGCCGTGTCTGCCGGTAGTTCATCACCTCCTTCTTGAACAGTTTCAGGTGGTCCTGGTTGTGGCCGTCCATCTCCAGCAGGCGAATGGCCACCTCGCCGTGCCAGCGGCCTCGGTGCACCCGGCCCCAGCGGCCCTGCCCAATGAGCTCACCCAGCTCCACCTGCTCGAAGGGGATGTCCCACTCCTGCAGGTACACACTGGTCTGGCTGGCCTTGCGGGAGATGGGCCCCCGCCAGGGCCGGCGGGAGCTTGGCAGGTCGTCTACCTCATCTTCGTCATCTTCTGCCTCAGACTTGCCAGCCTCTGGCTCCTCAGCCTGGAAGAAGAGTGGGAATATACAGAGCGGCGGCAGGTCAGGGTCCTTGCTTCTCTTCAGAGCCCCAGCTGGGGGGAAGGAAGGCCTGGGTCTGAGCGCTGATCTAGACACAGCTCTGCACTGGCTTACTGTGCACTGTGGGCAGGTCACTAAGCATCACTGCACCTTGGGGTCTTCACCCAAAAAACATAGCTGCCGGCCTGAGTCACCCCACAGTCCTCCATCCTGCTAGTGCTCGGAGATCTGCCACGGCCGAGGGCTAATCCCTCGGGAACAGCACTGTACCTCAGCCATGGAAGGACTTAGCTGGAGTCACCCTTCTCCTACTCCCTGGTTTAAGCAGTTTCTGACTCTCCTCTGCGCAGGGGTAACACCCTGTGAGCTACAGGGCACGGCAGGGAGCCAGGCTCAGTTCACACTTTTATTCAAGTCTAGACCATGGTTTTTGACCTTGGCTTTGATCAGATTCACCAGGTGGGTTTCAACAACACTGACATCTAATGCCATCCTAGACTGAGCCAGATTGAGGACCAAGAACTTCAAGCTTACTTGAAGGTAGGTAGCCGCAAAACAAAAGCAAAAGAGGCGGCATCGCTGCTTTCTCCTCACTGTGCCCCCATGCCACACCGCACAGCACTGGGAAGACCCTTGCTGGGCCTGGGCCTCCTTTCCTCTGCAGACCCCTCAGATTCTGGGGAGGGCAAGAGACACCGACACACCCTGTGGGTTCAGCTGTGGTACCCTCACTCACCTCCACCTCTTGAGCCTCCAACACCTCAGCTTTCGGCTGGTCATCAGGCCTAAGAGTAAAACAGGCTTTGTCAGGAGAGCCTGGGCTGGCCGGGGGCTGTGAGGGCAGGGCTGAGACAAAAGACTGCCTGGCCTGAAGCTATATGTCTTTTCCCACCTGGCTGTGGGCAAAGCAGTGTGGATACCAGGAGGCAGGCCAGAGGCTGGAGACCATTCCTGTCCCTTCCAGGCCTCAGCCTTCTCCTCAGGCTGAAGTGAGTGGCTGGGGGAATGGGCACCATAACCACCAAGGCCCCTTTCAAACTTAACATTGTAGCCCAGGAATTGAGAGGACACACACGGGCTCAGGATCTGGCAGGCCTGCCTCTGAGAACTGACCCTGTGGCCTCCTCACTCTGTGACCTTACCTGTGTGTCTGAGTCACCCCACAGTCCTCCATCTGTGTGTGACTGTGTGTGACTCGGCCTCTCCAGGCTGACTGTACATTAGGGACCGGCCGAGAACTGCACAAGGCACCCCGAGTCAAGGGCTCCCTACAGTGGACCCACTTGTAGTAGGTCTAATTCTGAATGTTCATTGTTCACGCTCCTGTACTAGCAGTGTGCTCCTGTCTGCATGCAGCCATACACTGCTCACTGCACTGGTGCAAACAAACCTCTGCAGGGGTCTGGCACAGCTAGCATTGGCCTGGCCAGTCTCCATCTGACTGGGCCAGGCCCACAGTGCAGAGGTCTGAGATTCACGAGTGGAGCTGGGAGGCAGCTGGGGATCTGATTTTAATCTCAACAGGTCCCCGGGCCGAGAAGGGACGCTCAGCACAGGAGCTCTTACCGGGCACTGTCGGCGGCATCAGGGAGTGGGGCTGCCTGTGGAAAGGCCGAAATATCTGCAGGAAACAAAGCACAGACACAAAGTGTAAGGCCACTTTTCCCAGCTCGATTCCAAACCTGCCCCAAAGGAGGAAGATGCTCCTCTCTGAGCAGCGGCCCCCATGCTCCAGGCCACTCCCAAGGGGCCAACTGGTGCTGAACCCTTGAAGCTGACACGGACTCGGCCTCCACGGTTCTGTTCACTCTGCTCTGACGTGGGAAGGGGCCCAGGTGGGGAAGAAGGGGGCTCCTCGGTTAACACCACTTCCGGGTGGCCAAAGGGTCCCCACAGCCAGTAGCAAAGGCCAGCTGGGCTGTGCTGGAGGGGAGGGAAGCCATAAGAACCCGGTAGAGGGTCTGCCCTATTGGTGGCAGGCCTGGCTGTCACAACTCTTGCAAGCAGGGACACTTTACAGCAGAACTTGCAGGCTCACTAGCGACACTTGGTGTAGCTTCTGGGAATTTCCAAAGCAATCCCCCCTTCTTTGCTTCCAAGACTGGGTTGTCCCAGGCTGGGGGGCTGAGACTGACCACTGTGCCAGGGGCCTTAACACTGTAAGCCCCCAGTGCTACAAGGGCTGGGTGCTACAAGCCTGGTGGTCCCAGGGCTTGACTGGAGTCTTCACTCCTTAAAGCAAAGACAGAGAGAGAGAGAAGGACAGCGGCTTGAGCAACAGCAGCCCCTCTCCTTCAGCTACAGAAACTCCCTGGCCTGTTCTCCAAAGCTGCCCCTCAAGGTCACCAGGAACGGAAGTTAGCATGTCTACGCCTCTCGACAATCTGCTGGAATCTTATCATGGCATGCTCTCACATGCCTGACATCCTGGGCAGTTTCAGGGGGGCCTGGGACCTCCCAAGCCTCTCTGCTCAGGCGTCCTCAGACACTGCCACACGGTGTCCAGACTGCCGGCGTTTCCACCCACCCAGCACTTCCAAATGTTTCCACAGAAAACAAACAGGCTTCGGGGTCAGGGACTTGGAGAGGGGGAGTAACAGCACCCCAGGTGAGAGGACAAAATCCTTGCACAAAATCCATACTTTTCCTAAAAATTCAGAGCATACCGTGACCCTGCTCCAGCACCGGTATGTATCCCTTCCCTTTCCACGAGACAGATTTAGGACAAAATGGACCTTCCTGAAGACAGTTGTGTTTCCCCAGTCTGGGGGAGGGGCACTGCTCGGACGTGTCCCAGAGCTGTCAAGCAACGAGGTTCTAGGGGAGCCACTGTGCAAGCTGACAGGAACCACTGCGGAGCTCGGCTGTCCACAGAGGACCCATGGGGCAGAGCCTGGGCCCTGACTGTGACCAGTCAGCACAGGCCTGAGCACAGCCGCGTGAACAGACACTCACAAAGGCTCCAGGTCAGTCCCCAAATACAGCACAGCTGAGGAAGGGAAAAACCTGGAGCAGCCAAAACACTAACTTCTCGCTGGGTTAAACAACTAAGTACAGCGCTAGACTAAAAAGCTAGAGGGGGACAAGGATAAATGCCTCTTCAGCTCCTTCAAGGAACAAGGATATGGTAAAATGCAAAGGCTGGCACAAAGGTTAATCAAATAGAAGCAATTTTTGTGGAAGGGAATTAATGATTACCTTGCTAAATTAAGGTTTTTCCATTAAACTGTGTACAATGATGACCAGCAGGTGGCGCTGTGCAGTAAGGCTCAGAAAGGAGAAGAAAGGGTCCTCATGCAGGGGAGGGAGTATGGTGACAGATGCACATGAAATATCAGCAAAAAACCCGGTCCCCGCTTTTTGCAAACCTAGGTTGTAGTCTCACTTGCTTCTGCCAACTGCTGGCAGGGGAGCTCTGGACAGTTGCAGGGTGATCTCTGCAAGAGGCAGTGTGGGATGGACTCCAGGGTCCCTCCAGCAAGGCACTGCTACTAGGGGGCCACCTCCAGGATGCCTGTCCTGTCCCCTTGCCAGCCACCTCGGACTCAAGCACGGAGGAAGGGGGGCACCCAGTGGGCTGGATGGAGGGTCACAGCAAGGGCAGTTAGTGGGGCATGCAGAGGACTCACCTGGGAAGATAAACTGCTGTCTATGATGAATGAAGTAGGCAGCTTTGAATAGAAGAGGAGGTGAGTCACACACAGTGGCAAACGCAGTGGGGAGAGGATGTGGGGCTGGGGCAGCAGGACCTGGTTATGGGCCGGGTGGCCCCACCCCATGTACCGGGCCTTGCTATGCCCACTAAGGATAGGCTGAGCCATGTGGGAAGCAGGCAGAGCCGGAACACATGGGTGCTGGCGGGAGCCCTGAGAGTAAGAGGGCTACCCTGGCGGGGCTGCATGGCACAGTGGGTGCTCCCTGATGCCAAACCCTGGCCAGCGCCCTGCTCTAGACAATGCACAGGAGCCCCGAGAACAAAACGCAATGGGGGAAGAAGCCAGGGGTCCTGAAAATGTCTGTGCTGTGTGCAGAAGAAAGGCTACCTCTTCTTCATCCCAGCTGGACCCTGGAGCCCCTCAACCAGCCCACGCCACAGACCCTTCCCTAAACACACCAAATCTCTCCTAAGGTATGCGCTTTGGTTCCAGGACTGTGTCTTGTGCTTTTGAGAGCTGTCTTGTTATGTCGCGCAGGCCATGCCTGGGCTCCAGCAATCCCTTTGCCTTGGCCTTCTGAGTAGCTGAGATCACAGGAGCATGCTGTGCGCCTGGTGTGACACAGGACTTTCACCTCAGTTCCACCAGTGGCCAAGCTCTAGGACTTGGGGGGTGGTGGCGAACCTCTCCAGCTATCACACTGCAGGATGAGGAGCCCCTCTCTCCCGGTGCATCTTGACAGTCAGCAGCACGGCTCCCCAACAGTGAGCAGATCTCACTGTTTCGCTCCCCAGCCTGCCCCGCCCGGCCAGGCCTGAGCTGGCCCTGATATTCTGATCGGATTCTGATCGGATCATGAACAGCGAGATCGCTGACAGGAGACCAGGAGGGCCCAACTCCCTCATGAGATATGAGTGAAATGGACACAGTTAGGCTGATGTCACAAAAAAGACTTTTTCTGTGGCATTTGCGTCTCAAACGGGCCCTTTCATTTAGAAAAGCCCAAATCACATGGGTTAGCAAAAGGGACAGTAATGGCAGAGCAGAACATGAGGAGGTTAATCAAATGGGCCGTCACTGAACTGCAGTGAAGGGATGTGCGTGTTGGGGACAAGGCATCAGGTCCAGATAGTCAGCCACATGCATATTACGGCAAGGGAACAAGCCAAGGAGAAAGAGTCCTACAAAATGTCCATCTCTCACCACCCTCAAAAGAAATCACCAAGACCCTGAGAGGCGGTCTGGCCTGCTGCTGGCTGTGGGTGACCCCCACCAGGCAGCCTGGCATAGGAGAGACCTCTGTCCCTCAGGCCTGGGCCCCATCACCCCCTCTTTCCTCTGCGGCTGCAGACTGATGGGCAACAAGGGCTGAGACTAAAGGCAAAGAGTGTGGGCTCTGCACACTTCTTGGCACAATGGCAGCCCCAACTGTACCTCATATATGGAGGCAGAGATACCTCTCTGAGAGGCTGCCCCAGGCACAAAGTGAGCAGGCAGTGAGCTCTCTCCTCAGCCCGCTGCCCTCTGCTGCCTGCCACACAGCTGGAGCCCAGCAGCCACCCTGAGAGTGACTGTGCCCAGCAGAAGGCACCCCACATAGGACAGCATGAAGATGCGCCCGGGAGCCCAGGTTCAGCAGCAGACAGACTTGTATTTGATCTGGCTCTGGCACTGACAGCCGGTACAACTCAAGGCAAGCCACTCCCTCTCCCTAAACCTCAGTGTCCCCATCCACACAGTGAGTACAGCAGCCTCAACTTCCGAGGTGCAATGAGGAGTGTGACTCTGAAACTGCAGAGTCTGCTGACAAAGGGAATCTGGCCATGTCCCCAAGAACCTGCAGAGACTCTTTGGGGTGGTACCTGGGAAGTTGAACCTGCTGTCCCGCTGGCCAGGTGAGGGGTTGGGAGGTGTGGTGGCACTGGACGGGTTGGACGATGTTTGGAAGGGCGCTGGCGAAGACGGTGTGGAGGACGTGGTGGAGGACGGGTTGCTGCTGGAGTCCAGGTGGTTCATGGCTGGAGAGTGCTCCTGTAAGACCAGAGATGCCAAGTGGGCAGGGCAAGACAGCCCCGCCGGCTGCTTCCACATCCGGGCTCTCCCTTCACGTGTGAGAGAGAAACTTAAACTTAGTCCATAGGCCAGGGGGGTGCTGTTCCCCAGCTCTGATGTCTCCCAGGTTCAATGTGTGAGAATAGAGGCGTGTGAAAATCCTCCCCTACAGCAATTTTGGCCATCTTTCTTATTTTCACTCCAACACACTTCCTGAAACACAGTTAGGACCACGCTTGTCCTCACTGTCCTCCTAAAGCTCCCATAGTTCTTCGATGGCAACATCATAGCTACAGCCTGTCACTGCAGGAGCAGAGACAGTGGTGAGCTAGGCATATCTAGGGTCCTTGTCTTTGCAGATGTTATTCCCAAAGTACTGGAGACTCTGAGAACTTGCATTAATTTGAAAAACCTTGAAAGAGGCAACAGCTTGAGCCAGTACTGTCTGCCACCTTGGAGGGTTACAGACTCCAGAGCTGGAACAAGGCTTCTAGATGACCAAGGAGCTGGTGTGTTAGGACAGGCCTGGTTCACACCTCCTGTCCCAACTTAAGATGTCAATGTGATTTCCTTTACAGCCAAAAACCAGCCTGGTCCGCAAGGTGACTAATATGTGCTGGTCCCACGCTGACAGACCGGGGAACCACAACACAGTGGCTTGGGCTCTGATGGGCCCAACAGCCAGTGGACAGAGGCCTCTCAGGGGCTTCTGACAAGGCGAATCTGGCCATGTCCCCGAGAACCTGCAGAGACCTGTGCTGGGCAGAGAACTGGACCTCACTGGTGTTTCCTGGATTGTGGAAGTGGGAGAATTCACTGATCACAATACTCAGGGCCCAGCCAAGTTCAAAGGTTTCTCCTCACTAGCCTGGAAGGCTTTAGGAGGGGCACAGTGCACTCTGGGATGCACCAACCCTGGGCAATGGGTCTCACGGCCAGAGACAGCTGGTCCTGCCTGGTGCTGGCTAAAGAAGGGAGGTAGGGTCTGCCAAGCATCCTCTCTTCCTTTTCCTGACCCAAGACTCCACCAGTCCCATCAGCGGTGTCAGGCCTGTGCCAAGGCAGCGGAGACTGGCCATAGGGGAACCACAGCCCCTCCCCTCAGCACAGGTATGGCCCTGGACAAACACCCCACCTCCAAGAGCCACAGCGTGCCCTGTGAAACATGGGACAGCACCGCGGCATCAGCGCCTCACTCATTCCTTCAACCCTCAATGGGAATGACTCCCACCACCAGTGTGTGCCAGGGGCCATTGCCAGCATCACAGAAGCAAGACGGTATCCCTAGGCCTTCTCAGGGCACCTGTGCCAAGGCTAGAGAGGAGCGGTGGCCAGAGGTGGAGGTGGAGGTGGATCCGCCACGCTCAGCAGACTGTTCTAGTACCTGCTTGTTCACGTTGCAATGGTGAATTTGGACACTGGAGTGAGGGGGCTGCGCCACTGCCCCAGTGACAAGGGAGAGATCACTGTTCCCCTAGGATGTTGCCTTGGGACCTGCAGGAGGCTGGGGGAGGCAGGCCCTGGACGGGCTGGAGAACCAACAGGAGGCCTGCGCTGCTCTCCAGCTATCCAGAAGGTGAGGAGAGAGCAGCGAGGTGTAGGGGGGAAGGGACCTCAGAACGTGTAGGTGTGTGGGGACTGCACGAGCGTAGGCAGTGTGCCTGGAGAGGAGAAGGCAAGGCTGGTGACCGTGGTGTTGGCAATGAAAGGTGCTGAGAAGTCTCACCTGTCTGTGCGGCAGGTGGGAAATCACAGGGGACAGAAAGCTCCCAACACCCCTCATATGCCATGCTGGCATTAATACCCCCATTTTACAAACTATGAAGCTAAGGTGCAAGGAGGTTACACAGCTCACTCAAGGTCACAGAAGTGAGAAAGGGAGCAGCATGGACTCAAACCTAGGGCTGTGGACCTACCAGGACCTGAATGTCCATATCCCCTAAAGCTTTCCTGTCAGAATCCTGACCTTCAGGCTGACAAGCATAGAAAGTGCGCCTTCAGGGGCGACTAAGTCATAAGCGTGGTCAGAGGGTGACTGCTGGGTCTCTCCAGACAGTGAAGACACAGTAAGAAGGCCCTTTCTGTGAGGAACTCGCTGTCAGGGCACCTTGGGGCTCAGCTTCCCTGTCTGTAAAATGGTATCAGCACGTGTCCTCTGAGATACGGTGAGGGTCAAACGAGACAAGGTAGGAAGAACTCTGCAACAGTAAGGGCTCAGGAAATGCTCCTCAGAGAAGAAAGGGCTGGGAACGATAGGTACAAAACCACAATCAGGACATAAATGTGAAGCTTACTGAATGGCTAAGAAGACACTGAAGGCACCCCCAACCACAGAGCCCAGACTGTGGAGTCCTGTCCTGTCCCCCTGCTAAGCCTCCATGTTGAGGTCTGCTTTACTACAAGTAATTCCAGAGTTGGGGACAGTGAGAACCTTGGGGTGGCTACCCACATACCTTCTTTGTTATTGCCTTGGGGAGGGTTCCAAACTGGGGTTCAGAAGCTCTGTCCACCGGGTTGTTGATGTCTGAGGGGACAGATTCTGTCCTTCGCAGCCTCGGGACTGTGTGAAAAGGGGAACTAGTTAGCAGGGAACAGATTCACCCTGATTGCTGGAGGAAGAGGCGAGGCGAGGAGAGGAGAGGAGAGGCAGGTACTCACGTGGAAGGAAGGAGATTCTACAGGCAGGGGCTTCCTTCGTACACTTGTTGTGACATTTCAACCTGGTAACCAAGACAAAGTCAGTGAAGTCAGCGCTTGGAGGCTCACATGAGCACGGTGGGGAGCTCTGTGTAGACTCCTCAGTTCCCACAGCCCTTGAGACAACACAAGCACCACAGTGCGGTCGGGCCACACGTGCTCTTGTCTGTCAGTTCTCCGGGCGCAGCGAGCTGCACTATGCCCACTTCAATGTACTGTGCACACACGTCTATTTTTGTTTCCTATAAAAAGAGACAGATAACAGAGACCTTCTACTGCTTTCAGAAAGTTCCAGAAAAATCTAAACTTACACAAGGAAGAAGGGGTCAGGGATTTAGCTCAGTGGTTCCAGTGCCTGCCTTGCAAGTGCAAGGGCTAGGGTTCAATCCCGGTAACCACATTCAATAATGCTGAATGTGGTCGAGACTCACACCCACCAGCAATTAGTACCACATATCACCGTGCCGGGCATGGTGGTTCACACCTGTAATCCCAGCACTCGGGAGGCAGAGGCAGGAGAATTGCTGAGTTCAAGGATGAGTTCAGGGCCAACCTGAACTACAAAAAGCGAGACCTTGTGTAAACAAAAAAAAAGGAGAAAGGAGGAGAGAATTAGGACAATGTCAAAAGACCCCAGGGACCTCACAGTTAGGAGCTCTTCTGGGTGTTCTACCAGCCGCTCACTTCCCCTTGTTGGCATCAATAAACTGGGCTGACAGCTGCAGCTAGAGGGCAGCATGGAGCTCAAGACATCCTGCCTTCATCCTCCAAGGATGGGAGCTGGAGGATCCCAATCCATCCCAAAGCCAAGTAAGTGGCCAGGAGCCCTGAACTGCAGAGAAAACTCCAGGACGTCCTTGGAGATCAGGCGACCTCAGGGAAGGATCTGCCCAGCTGCCACCCCCAGGACCTATCCCAGACAGAGGACTGCGCCACAGCCCAAGTCCATGTGAAGCACAGCTCAGCCTTGGAGTGAACGCGATGGGATCATCTTCCCAGGTATATACGTGGAAAAAGGGAAGTCCAGAAAGGACAAGCACAGTGCTCAGGAAAAAAAGCTAGATACGTACAGAATCTATACTCTCCGCATTTTGCCAATTTATAAGCCAACTTTTTTTTTTTTTTTAGCTGTGCCTTTCCTTACCCTTTGGATTCTAAAATGTCAGGCTAAAATTCTCACAATAGTCCTCCATTTCCCTCTGCCTCTGGATTCTCTCTCCCTTGATCTGGTGAACTTCTACTCATTCACCTTTTAATGCCCACCTCAAACATCCCTCTCCTCCAGTAGTGCCTCGCTTCATCTCCCCTGGAGAGGCCTGATCACCCCGATGTGCTAATGGGGCTAAGCCTTCCTGGCTGACAGAACTCCTTCAAACTCTGACTCGATCTAAGGCCAAGAAGGAAGCAGCTGGTCCCTGAACTCAGCACTCGCGCCCGCCCGTCACCTGCAGTGCTTGCACTTCACTCCGAACATCATGCTCTTCTGGCACACATGGCAAACCTGCGACAGCCAGGACTTGGTGGAGAACCTGTGGGTGACGAATACATGTGTGGGACCAGAGCCGGGTCACGAAAGGGTTTCCAGGGACATGAGGGGCCTGACTCCATCCCAAAGTCTGGGGATCCCTGCTTCACCCCAAGGATCTGGGTCGCTCAACTACAATCTTTGTGCGGTTACAAATTTGCAAAGAGCGACCAAAATCGCCAGCGTGTGCACCCTCGGACGGTGGTTCTCGGGCTCGGAACTCACCCACCAGCCACTGCCTAAGAGTGAAACGCATGGACGAGGTGCTCTACACAAACCCCACTACTGAAAAACATGTAAAAATACATGCAATTCGTATGAAAAAGAAATGTTAAAAAAAAACCAGACATATAGATTTGCTTATATAAATTTTCTCGAAGGATACAGCAGACTGTGGAGACCTATTAGGAAATTTGGGAGCCCGAGGAAAGAGTGAAGGGGACTTTTATCTCTTTTCAACCTCTTGAATTTTGAACATATGAATGTATTTTCAGTCCAAAATCTAAACAATTAAAAAATAAAAGACAGACTGCCAAAAGGATAGGAGTTTGAGGCCAGTCCACAAGGCAGGAGGGCCTAAGAGCAGATGTTTGATTTTTAGAGAACAGATGTTTTAAGAGCATAGCACATTGCAGCAACCCAAAAAGGAATACAAATAGCACTCATGGAGGAGTTAGTCGTCCACCCACCAGGACTGGCTCCCGGTCATTACAACCACTCCCAGGAGTTGGGCCGGTCCCAGATTCTCAAACAGTGTACAGGCCAGGAACCCGCCACAGAGGGCAGGTGACGGGCCTACACCAGCTGTCTGAGGGGCCCTGGACCCTCCTCTGCAGGCTCTGGTGTGCAGGATTCCCAGGCCCCAGCTCGGGCTCAAACTGTCTCACAAGTACTATAACCTGTGGGAACCGGCTCCCCTGTGGGGCAAGGACTCCAGGCCAGCCTCAGCGCAAGCTGGAGCACAGCCCACACTCCCTTGGAAATGACAGGCCCCAACAAGTCCCAGTGTGTTCTGTGCTTTCAATAGCTTTTAACAGGGCCAGCAAGAGCACGGTGTCCCACGGCACCATCCTGCTGGCCACCCATCCAGATCCTGGTTGTCAACACACACAACCTCTCAAGCATTTGGGCAGAGGCCTCTGAGTGGTGTCCATAAGCCTCTCTCTCCACAGGTATAAGTGTTGATGAGGAAGAAAGGCCAGAAGGGCCAGCAAGGCTATCTAGTGGCTGCCACAAGTTAAGGGCTCAAAGGTGCAGTGCTGTTTCCTGGAGGAGAGAGGCAGGCAGGCAGGAGGAACAGAGACCTGAGAAACAGCTATCAGGGTAACTGTCCAGCTCCGCAGGGGCTCCCAGCACCCTGTACCCGTCCCTACCCAGACCTACCTGTGTGTCACTGAGAGCCCAATGTCCCTTCGTACCATCTGTGGGGATCCATGGGAGAGATCTGCGAGGAAAGAGGCCAGGTTTGGGGAAGCTAAAGGAAGCTCCGACTGGACAGCCTGTGTCTGAGATCTTCTGGTTCAGAGGTCAAAGGCCAGGCAGGATGTGATGGTCACATCACAGAGATATAAATTAAGATCTACCCAAACTAGGGCAGGCCAGCTAGATCAGGGGGTGACACGGTCACTCGCAGACTAGGCTTGCTCTCTAGCTACCATCGGTGCCAGGTTTCTGCCTGATCAGGGTAGTCTCAGGTATTCAAAGCAAAGCAATACAAAAAAGTTCGCCCTCTCTCAGGGATACTTCAGTTTTTCTTGGCTTGATTGTGCTTCTACATGTTAAATGATGGAAGCCTGAGCGTGGGCACAGAGCATAAGGCTAGTAAGTTGTGTAGCTCAATCCCTACCCTCCCAGCACAAACCCAGAGGAGATCCTTCTCTGAGAGGCAGCCTTGCTAGCTCTTGGCAGAAAGAAGGACAAGCTGAAGTCCTTACATAGCCAGGCCCACTGGGCACTGCAGCCAGAGCCTCTGGGAACATCTCAGGCACCGCTTCTCCGCTGAGCAAAGGGCCACAGCCTTCGACATATCCTATGCTTGCCTTGCTGTGCTGACACTGGGGATCTCTCCAGGATCCCCCCCCCCTTTGCACACCAGCCCCCGTGCATAAGGCAGGGAGGCTTGGGCAGTGAGTGATCGCCAGATATGGTCTCTACCTACACACAGCCCCCATGCATCTGACTCAAGCCCTCTTCCCCATCATTCCTCATTCCAACTCCAAAGATGGGCTGTGGGGTCTACGAGCCCTCTGGCCTGGTCATCAGGATGTCAAGACTTTTCCCTGGAAACAAGGTCTAGGTTTGTAGCTAATTATTAAAGGTACCCGTGACACAGGAAGTTCAGAAACATGATGCTTGGGAACCTGTGGTCACCCTGTGCTCCCTAAATGTGCCTCCAAGGGCGGCACTCCCCACCCTCAATACCGGCCTGTACACAGTGGGGCTCATTCAGCGCTGCTTCCCCAAGGCCAAGTACCACACATCCAGCCGCATGGAAGGGCGGAAGTATGGCCCTCCGCCTCACGCCTGGAGATGTGATGTGGACAAAAGGCCCTTTGCCACCCTCCTGATGACTGGGGTCTCCATACTTCTACCACCTGCAGCTCGCAGGCACATCCACCATGGAGCAGATACCTCCCAACTCCCTCCCAGGCCACACCATACCAGTCAGCAGCCACGGCCATCTAAACAGACAGCTCTAAGAGGAGCCAGCTGCCAAGAGACACTGGGAGTGTGAGAGTTCAGCATCCTACTCTGAACACAATGCAACTTGTAGCACAGGCCACAGGCGCAGAGTAGGGAGTGAGGTGGCCCAGGTGGCATGCTGGCTGTCTGACCTGGACAGGAACACTGGCCCTGAAGGCCTGTTGGCCTCACCATGGTGCCGGTGCTGTGTTACCAGGCCAGGCCACCCCAGGGAGGGGAGCTGGCTCTACTAAGGGCCCTGGGTTTCTGCACACCCCCTGGGGAGAGGGAAGCACCAGTGTTCCTTTTGTCCCACACCTCCCGGTCCCTACAGCAGCTTCCTTCAGCAGGTCACTGCCTGCTACCCCTCTTCCCCTCAAGACCTCACCTACATGACACTGGTCACCTTAGCAGCTATGACCGGTAGGAAAATATGCTGCTCCAGTGTGGATCCTTGACTTACAAACTCAATTCATTTGTGGGGACTTGAAGGCTCAGACTCCTCCACACAGCTTTCTAAGTCTCTCTTGTGCACAGGCAGATCTCAGTATCCTCAGAGAGACACTGGCCCAGGATCTCTCAGTTAACCCCCCCACAGAAGAGGATGTTGCATTGTTCCTTCCAATTCCATAAGGGTTAAATCTGCACTTGACATCATCAGAAAGGACAACAGGCAGGCAGCATTCAGGTCTCAACTGAAGACCTGTAAATCTAAAATTCCAGTTGGAACCCAAGTTGTTTATCAGGCCAGTTGAAACTCAAGGATCCACTATACTTTCCTCAGGCAAAGAAAAACTCCGGATATTCCTGCATTTCCACGCAATTAAAAGCAAACTCCTTGTGGGTTGTGTCCCACAAGAGGGGACCAACAAACTGTACAGCATGCCCAAGACTTCGCTCCCAACCAGGTGCAGTGGCCCATGCCTGTACTCTGGAGGCTAAGGCAGGAAGATCACAAGTTCGAAGCCAGCCTGGGTAACTTAGCAAGACCCTGTCTCAAAACAAAATTAAAAGGTAGGGGCCAGGGATTTAGCTCAGTGGTTCCAGCATCTGCCTTGTAAGCACAAGGCCCCTAGTTTGATCTCTAGTAACCACATACCATAGTGCTGGGCATGATGGCTTACGTTATAATCCCAGCACTTGGGAGGCAGAGGCAGGAGGATTGCTGTGAGTTCAAGGTTCACCTGGACTACATAGTGAGCTCAGGGCCAGCCTGAAATACAAAGCGAGACCCTGTCTCAATAAGAAAAAGAAAAGTCTTGCAGATGTAGTGCTGCTGGTAGAGACCTTGATTATCATGTGGGGCTTCGGGTTTATTCAATCTTCAGAATTCGCCAGCCACTAAAGAGACCCTATTCCCAATACACAGATGGAGGGATAGGAAATAGGGGTCCAGGTTACCTGGGCTTCCTCCTACTCTCCCAGGGGGGCAGCCATACCCTCCAACTCAGAGCTGCCTCTAGTATTGTCTTCTCCTGGTGAGAAGGGTCCAGAAGACTCTGAGGACAATTCACGTCCCCTAACCCAGGCAGAGGGCACCTCCCTCCCAGCAACACCACTTTACCTGGCAGCTCAGAGGTCACTGTAGGGACAGCAAGGTGGAGACAGGGCTCATGACATGGCTACGTGGACATGACACTCCAGGCCTCTACTTCCCAGACAATGGCCACTGCTGGGCTATATTTTAAGGCCACGTGTGTCAGAGCTACTTCCCGAAGTGGTCACCAATGCCTCTGTGTCTGGACTATGGCAAGGGCAACCAGGCCAAGAGGGTCAAAGAATCCACCCCTGATGGGGACAGCGACACAAACAGGGCTCCCAGTGGCAGAGGGGGTGAAAATGAATCACTCTTACCAAACCTGAAAGAAACAGAAAATAAGAGAAAGGGATTACATCACCACACTGGCTCAGCGAGTTCCTAAGACATCACCTGTCAGGAAGGAGCAGCAAGGGGCCAGGGCAGGGACAGAGGTGAGGTCTGCGGCCAGGATGGCCGAGGGGCCCTGGGAAGCCCTGTGATCTCTGTGGAGACATTTCTTCAACAGGTAAGGCAAGAGGGGCCCCACAAGGGGACATGAGAAGCACCCTGGCTGTGCACTCTGAGACACTCGCTGATCTAAGCCTCACCAGCCACCCAGCATGGCTGAGTTTCCTCCCTATTCACAGGGGAGGAAACTGAGGCTCTTGGAGTTTTTTTAGGTCACATAACCCACAGGTGCAAGGCAGAAGTGGTCAGTCTGCTAGCCAGGTGGTGGCCAGGACAAGAGAGCAGAGAAGATAGCTGCACAGAGGACCCCAAGACAGAGCAAGCAGAGAAACATGTGTGTAGTGCCCCTCCAGGGCACAGGAAGAAGGGCACTGCCTGCCCTCGGGGCTCACCAGTGGCTGATACACCCAACTCCGTGCTGGTTTGGGGCACAAATCGGGAGATTCAGAATCTCAGGGTCTATGGCTGTGGTACCCCTGGCTCTTCACCAGAGCAAGGGAACAAAAGCAGAGCTTCTCATGAATGCTTTTCTCAGAAGATGAGAGATAGCATCAGCTGCTGGCCTCTGTGAGGCCCCCTCGAGGGACCTACATTCACACAGCAGTTTCACTGCATCACACAGCCACATCTGGACAGGGCGGCCTGATGAGGATGCAGCCCAGGGCACACCAGGTTCCTGGCCTCAGGTGGACACTCAAAGTCTACAGAGCTCTCCAGGTCCTCTACAGCAGACCCGAGATGGAGGGGCGTCCTCCTGCAAACGTGACTCTGAGCCCAAGAGAGATGGGGCACAGAAACCCTCTAGAAAAGGGGGTGTGTATGTCAGGGAGAGAAGCCAGGTTGTACCTCAACCTCCAGCAGTACAAGAGGAAAGAGGAAACCAGACAAAACAGCCTTCTCTCTTTCTGTCCTACCCACACCACCACATCAACAGGAGTGATCTTATAATATCAACAAACACAATGACCTAAGTCCACCAAAAGGGATGAGGTGGATAAATTATGTAAGTCTGTAAGAACAAGGTTGTCTGAATTATTAAAGATGTGTACAAAATGGAAACCCTAGTTGGCTCCTGGAAGGGGAGCAGGTGCCTGGGAAAATGGTGAGGGCCATGTGTCTGAAGACGTACCCCTACAGTTAGACATGAGCCACAATGCTGATGTAGTTTGGGCCATGTGAATGTCACCTATTCAAAGCATATAAATAGAATGTATTTTTAAATTGAAAAAAAAAAAAACAAAACCATAAGACACTGCAAGATGTACTGACATGATGCTCCCAGATTACCAAGGTACCATGAGAAAACAAGTGACAGGACCCAGTCTATGGTATTTGATACTTATTAGTGTTTTGAGCCAAATATTCCAATTTCTCCGTTTGGCCATATTGGAGAATTGCATCATTTGATCCTTCTTAGGCAGAACCATGAAGAGTGAGAAGAGCTTCTAAAAATGGTGTGAATATCAGTACCCTGGAAGGACTGGTCCCAGGACTCGCCTCCCCCACTACAGATACCAGAACCTACAGGCACACAAGACTATAAATATGGCATAACATTTGCATATAACCCGCATAAAGCCTTTCACACACCTGAAGTCCTCTCCTCATTACTCATAATACCTAAGACCATGTATTAGAAAATAATGATGAGAAAAGAATCTATGTATGTTCAGGACAGACACACTCACTATAGGCTTAAAAAGGGAACTTTCTTTTTCCAAATATTTTCAACACTTCACCAAGTGCTGACCACTTCATCAAGTGAACCCTTGGCTCTGCAACCGATGGAGACAGAGGATCCACTGTCCTTAATATCAATTCTGGACATCTACTGATTTTTCCCTCTGCCATAATGGCCAAGGATGTTACACAGTGGCTGTTCTAACCCATCCGTGATCTGGGAGGAGACTGAGAAATAAGCCTTGAGGTTTGGGAGCGTTTTGTTACTCTGACATATCACCTCAGACTTCACCTTTACTATTCAGAAGATGCCCTTCTCCATTTCATCCTTTCTGTCATCATCCATCCATGATGGATATGTGGTATCATTTTATTTGTGCATAGAAATCTACAGGGCTTCAGCCCAAACTGCTCAAGTCTCTGGAGACTGCACTGAGAGGTGGGGCACACTCTGCTTTTCACCTCACACACGTCTACACTGGCTATTTGTCCCTCCTATGTACCTTTACGCAGAGGAAGTGCCCAATGTAAACTCACCTCATCGAGGAGACCTCATCGATGCGGTTTCCCAGCTGCGACTCGTGCGACTTGCTCCGGGTGAGCGTGGGGAAGCTGGGCAGCAGCTGGAAGACCTTGCGGCTGGGGGGTGGGGGCGTCCGTGGGGGCTTCAGCTTGGCGTGGCGGCGCAGCTGCGGTGTGGCGGGAGGCGTGATGAAGCTGTGCAGGGCGCGGTGGGTCAGCCGGCCACTGGCGTGCAGGGGGATACAGGTGTCCGAGAGGCCCTCACTGAGGCCGGGGGCCAGGGAGTCCGACGCGGGCAGGGCTGACACAGAGACGGAGCGGGGGCCCTGGGCACTGCTGCCTACTCTGCCCAGCAGGGAGCTCCCTGGGGTCCAGGGCAGGCTGGCTGGTGACAGAGAATCCACAGGCGGCCCTGAGCTGCTTTCCCGACGAGCGTCAGAAGAGCTCCAGCCAGAGTCGTCTCTGTGCTCCCCTCCTGTGGGGTGGGGGCACACGTCACAGAAGGCTGGGGCCAGCAGGGACTTCAGGTGTGAGGGAGGGCCAGGGCCAGGGCGGTGGGCACTTGGCCTGAGGGGCGCTGCTCCTCAGCAGAGCCCCTCTCCCAGCCTGCACACTAGACTTGCAGGTCTCTCTGTGATGCGAGGCTACCAGCACAGTTATAGTATAGCTGTACTGGCATGAGGAGGAGAGAGGCCTGGAGAGGGACTGGTTCATGAAGGGCTCTAACTGTCACATCTGGGCCACAAGCTGGGAAATGCACCACAACACAGCAGTGATCTCAGTTGGAAAAGAGCCTTGAGTCAAGAGCCTTGACGGTCAAGAACTGAGCCTTGAGAGTAAGAGTGGCGGGGATGTGTGAGGGAAGGGAAACTTCAGCAAAAGACAATTCAAGGGCCGTGGTGGAGCTTGGGGGCACAGCACTCGCCTTACACGTGTGAGGCCTAAATATGACATCTAGCACCATGCAAAGAGAATGATGTCCACAGAGCAGACTGCTGACCTTCAGACAGCCGCTGCTCTAGGGGCTGTGAAAGGGGCTGCCTCAGAAGCCACTGCCTTCCGAGAGGAGCCTGAGTGGAGACTCTTGGCTGCCTTCACCATCACCTTCTGGCCACAGAGACCTTGTGGCTCCGTGAGTTTGAACTCAAAGCCACAGCAGGCCTCATTCAAACCTCTGCTGGAGGCTGGGTGTAAAGGTGTAAAAAAGACACATCCAAACTCAGCCAGTTGGTGAGTGGAGTGACAGATGAACAACACAGCATGCAAGGAGCTAAGACAACATGGGGATTCTGGAGAGGAGAGGGACCCACAGTCAGCCTAGGGCTGAAGGCAGAGCCCGTGGGCAAGAGAGAGGAAAGCGTACCAGGTCAGGAGAACAGGAGGAAAGCAAAAAAAAAAAAACACCAACAATCCATCAGTTACAAGATGACATAAAGAATGATGTAAGATTGATCAGTTAATGAAAAAGCAAGAATTGGGGCAAAGGACATAAAACACCTGTTCATGGAAGTCATGAACACAGCACCTTCAGATAATGGCAGCATCCCTTGGGGCTCGAGAGGCTGGAACAAGTCCAAAGAGACAAGTGGTGATGCTGGAGGGGTCAGTGCAGCTGCAGCCACCTCAGAAAAGGCCTCAGACACCTTGCTAAAGATGACCCAGGTTTAAGTGAACAGTGGGAAAACTGAGCAGGAGAGCAGGTGAAGTTGCCTGTCTCATCTCACCATCAGAGCGAGAGGAGGCAGGGAGGACACGCACCTCTGCTCTGGAGCCCTTTCACTACGTGCTGTGTGTGTGCCAGCTCCCTCAGCCTCCTGCAGTGCTTCCCTTTCCCCCAGTGGCCAGGTCGGGCTAAGGATGGGATGGGAGGGCCAGGGATTTAGCTCAGTGGTTGCACATGCAAGGGCCCGGTTCCATCCAGTAATCACATACAACAATGCTGGGCGTGGAGACTCTGCCCACTAGTAATCAGAACCACACATCACAGGGCCGGGCATGGTGGCTCATGTCTGTAAATCCCAGCACTTGTGAGGCAGAGACAGGAGGATTGCTGTGAGTTTGAGGCTGAGCTCAAGGCTAGCCTGAACTACAAAAAAAAAAAGAGCGAGACCCAGTCTCAAAAAAAAAATGAATGGGATGGGATGGGATGGGAGTTGAACCTCTGAGTCTAGACACAGCCCGTGGCCCTTCTCTCCCACAACGGTATGGATTTTAAGTACAGTAAAACCTCTCTGGAGGTAATGACATGTGCGAGGTCATCTGAAGTCAGATCTCACCACCTATGGTCGATGGGAGTAGAGGAGACTTGTCATAAAATCCCCTTGTCTATTCCATCCCTTCTGCCGATTTCACTTCATGTCAGCCCTCTATTTTGTTTCCAGGCTGCTGGGTAAGAATGATCATTCTCTGTTCACCTGTCCCGATTCTAAAGACCACCAGGGGCATGATGTCCATCACCCCCCTGACCTAATACTTGTAAGAGCAGCACCTAAGCATGGCTCCTCAACTTGTTTCATCTTCACAACAGCCTGAGAGAAGGGTTGCTATGATCCCCAGTAGACAGATAAAGAAACCGAGACAGGAGAACTTAAGGAACCGGCGGCCACGATCCCATGGGTTCTAAGTGGTCACATACAGGTCCAGCTCCCACTCACTTCCATTGGTTTCAACGGGGTTTGCTGATAACGGAAGACAAGCTGCTCTGGGAAGTGCACTCCACAGCCCACCTGTGCTGTGACCGAGCTGCAGTGAATAGCAAAAGGGGCTGGCTGACAAATTACCCAGAGATCCTGGTTTGGGAGCTCAGCATCTCCACTGCTGGGAAACAATCCAGCCACCAACTGCTGTTCTGCCCTGGACCAAGCCCTTCCCCATCTCTGGCCAGCCTCAGGGCTTGGTCTCCTCCTCTGTAGGGATGGAACACGGGTCACGCTTCCGGCATTTACCTCTAGCACCTGCCAGGTGGCCTACAGATAAAGATTTTCTAATTCGAGTGAAACTCTATATACAGTACTGTGTGTTCAGAGTTCTTCATTCAAAACAGGTAGGGAAGAGTTAAACCCAGTACTCTGGGGGAAAAAAAAATCCAGTAGAATATAAACTTTACTGATTACCTTAAGCCCCAGACAGCCAGAGATAAGACAGGCAGTTCAAATCATTAAAAATGGGCCTAATTCCACTCATTAGGCTCATCTCCATGCCTCGTCTGTGGGGCAGATGGAGTGTTAAGTCAGGCATTTGAAGCTATTTCCAAGGCAGGATTTAGACAGCCTAGGAGTAATTCTCAGGGACTCACTGTCCCAGCCAGTGTACGCGGGCCCATCTGAAAAACCAGACAATCTCTCTAGCCGTGCTCGGCTCAGGCTAAGCCCACATCAGCATGTGGTTCTAGGCACAGAATTCAGAGTACCACTGAGGCTGGGAGCAGGGGGAGACGCCGGGGATTGACAGGACGCCGAATGGGATGCAAGAAGGTGCTGGGGGAAGTCACCTACCCCCCACCACACCTTCCCTAGGGGCAGGTCACACAGGGCTGGCCAGCAAGGATTCTCACAATGGGCCTAACTGCCCAGACCAAGTATGAGCCAGACTCCAGTGCCCCCAGGGAAGCCTTCCTCCAGGCCCAGGCCCATCACATATTTTCTGAACATCTACCCCAGCCTTTCCAAACTGCCCAGAACCCCGCACCACATCTGCCCTGCCCCATGGCTGACACTACAGGTGACGCCCCCCACCACCCTGGGAACTGAGACAAATCTGGGACTCAGGCTTGGGCAAGGCCTGGTGCAGAGGAAGGAAGCAAGCCCCACCTACCCAGGCCTGTCACCTTCCGCAGGCAGGAGAGGGCTTGCTGCAGGCGGCCACACTCCTCGGCACTGGCCCCGCAGCGCTGCAGTGTCTCCTTCACCTTGGCTTCGTCCATCTCCAGCAGGGCATCCAGCTGGTCCCCCGTGAGCTCTCGGAGGATCTCCTGAGGGGCACAGAAGGGACAAGCAGAGAGCTGGTGAGCGTGAGCAGGGTCCAGTGCCGCAGCACCCTCGGCCAGGCCTCCCTGCTGAGTGGCAGGGGCCAGCTGCTGGCCGGGCCGGCCTCCCCCACCAGAAGATACCACTTGTCTGAGGACGCTGGCACCTCCCCTCCCACCACACTCTCACAGACAGCAGCTGGAGAGGAGACGCCAACTTTGGGGTAAGTGGGGTGGGTACACAGGAAGGCTTTGCACGAAGGAGCCTCTTGTTATTCCTCTGCACAGAAGTTGGGAACCAGTCACAGTTTACAACGACAAATACTTCAAAGATGGCCCTTTACAACTCTGTCCTACCTGAATAAGGCAAGAGAGATTTCAAATAAAATGGGCTCAACAAAGGATCAAAAAAAAAAGTAACAAAGCACACCTCAACAGGCACAACAGAGGCACTTATTAACTTGTCTATTTAACTCATGTAAAACTGGCCACCTTTGGGGAGTGGGGGCAGACACCTGTAATCCTGGCACCTGGGAGGCTGAAGCAGGAGGATCACCATGGTGCTCAAGGCCAGCTCAGGCTACACAGACAGACCCTGTCTAAAAAACTCAAAAATAACCACCACTCAAAAAAAAAAAAGAAAGAAAAACAATGCCATGGTCACCCAGCCCACACAGTACCTAAAAACAGGGAACAAGACAGGTCATGTTACCTAGGCCATGTCACCTAGTAGAGAGAGAAGAGAATGGAAGAATTTTAAGGTGATCTATGACCTTTGCCCCAGGTGCTAATCTCAATGATGTTCTATTACATGGCAACAGGAACTAGGACAAGCAGGCTTACAAGGACCTTTCAAACACAAAAGGTTTCCTCTGGGTGGCCATGGAGTTAAATGTACAAGAACTTGGGAAGGACTCTGTGCAGACAGAGAAGCAACCTGAGAAGGACGGCACATGGCCTCTCCACAAAAGGTGACACCAGCTGAGAGCCAAAATGAGGCAGTGAGATGCCACCCCAAGATGCCACCTGTGGGGTGTGCGGAGCAGCATGATGCAAACTCAGCAAATGAAAAGGCCTGCAAAGCAAGCCCAGCATCCAGTTCCCTCCAGCCTCGTGCTGCTCCCCCTTCCAAGCACTGGGAGAGGTCCTCTCTGGAAGCATTAGCTGCATTAAAATCACAATACAGGCTGCATGTGGTGAGCCATCTACAACTCCAGCACAGGAGACACTGAGGCACGATGGCTGCAAGTTCAAGTCCTGCCTCTGAGGTTTCAAAAAAATGTTTAAAAATAAAATAAAAACAGTTGGGGATGCAGCTCGGAGGTAGAGCATTCTTGGGGTTTGATTCTCTAGTTCCAAAGTGGGGAGAAAAAATCAGACTGCAGGGGCCGGGGATATAGCTCAGTGGTTCCAGCACCTGACTTGCAAGCACAAGGGCCTGGGTTCAATTGCTGGTAACCACATAACAATACTGGGTGTGGAGACTCACACCCAGCAGTAATCAGTACCACATACCACAGTGCTGGGCGTGGTGGCTCACGCTTGTCATCCCAGCACTCGGGAGGCAGAGGCAGGAGGATTGCTGTGAATGTAGAAGCTCCTCCCCCTTTACAGAAAAGGGGTACACAGTCCTGGAAAATATTTTGGGCTTGTGGGAGTACAGATGTGATTCTCCCTAATATAGTAAGTGCGTGTGTCTCTTCTCCTCTTTAACTAACTTTGTCAGTTTATTCCCAGGGACCATCAGAGGACAGACAGGAAACTTCCTTCCTAAAGCCGTAAGGACCTGGATCTAGCAACAAGCAACCTAAATGAACTCGGAAGTGATCTCTTCCCCAAAGCCTCCAGATGACAGGCCTTCCTGGCCTATGCTTATTTGGCCCTGTAAATCCTAGGCATGGAAGGCAGCAGAACTTACCAGCTTCCCCTCTTCACTGCCCACAGCTCACCGAGCTGTGAGCTAATACACAAAAGAGTCTTTAACTTTCTAAATATGTTATATAGCAATAGAGAGTAATAGAAAGAATGAACACTGGATCAGGCCTAACATGCCTAACCGGCCTTTTTCAGAGAAGGTACACACAAGCCTGCAGCTGATACAACAAACAATGGGGCCATGTCCCTGTGCCTCCCGGGCTTTCAGCTGTGTGTGTGTGTGTGTGTGTCAGCATCAACAAGAAAGTATGCATGAAGAACAGAGAGAGAGAGTAAAGAGGTACATGACCAGATTGGATTATTTTTTTCTTCTTCTTTAGCCCTTTCTGTATATTCCAGATTTACTGTAACAAGGTGGCCAAATATGACCATGTAAAATTTGCAGTTCTTCAGAATCTGATTGTCAGTGAGTTACCCCTGCCAACAATTTGTGTTTAGCAATACTGATGTTAGAGCCCTCACAATGCTGTAAATCTCAAACTCAACCCTCAGCACTGAACCTAATGTAGAAATGGACCGGGCTCTGGGGACAGTATGAGGGCTCTATTCAGGGCCTTGGGGCAGGCACCTCTAAGGCTGGCCAGGGTATACTCCCCACTCCAGGGACCTCGGTAAAATTTTCCTTGCTGCTTCTACTGAAACGAGAAACAGATGCGTAATGGTACCAAGAAGCTCATCACTGATCTGACAAACCTCTGATTGTCAGAAATCCCTTTAGATGATAAAGAGGAAAACAGGAAACCACTGATAAGGACAGCACAGACCGGGGAGGCTGATTAAATAATGACCCGCACGTGCCTGCCTTTGTTCCCCTCAGCAGCTCCCCACTGTGGGCCCATTTTGACGTCCTCTCCTCTCTTGACTTGAGGGAACTACTTGGTCAGGTCAGAAGTGATCTTCCCTGGGCACGGCTGGGTGGAGCACGTCCCCACCTCCCCTAGGATGGAGTCCTCTCTGCTCATCACATACACGCAGACAGACACGTAAAACTTTCCAGGCTATCTGTGCTAACTCAGCTCTGTGCTGGAAGACGTGATCCATTTGATGGCGGCAGAGAGGGATCCAATCCCCAATCTCACTATCGTGGGAATGGGGTTTATTTTTCCCTTCCTTTTTAATTCCCCATCTCCCCATCCACTCCAAGTTTCAATTTTTCAAACAAATAACTACATTCATTATGATAAACTACTTGCTAGCAAATATACCCAGTGCTTGTGTGCATTACCTCCACTCTGACAATTCAGCAAGGAGATGCTCCTTAGGTCTGTTTGGCTGAGGTCCTGGGACCTCACATGAGTTAATAAAAACAGCTGGGCCAGCAGGAAGCCCGGATGTGCCAGGCTCCAAATGATCCCACGCTGTCACTTGTTCATCTGGCACAGCCTTGGAACTTAGAAGCTACTTTCTGGGGTGAAGGGGTTGTTGCTATTTCAAAGTAAATTTAAATTTTCCCTCCTTCTTGAAAATACTAAGCTGTAAATCGGAATACTCTTTGTTTTTATGCAACTGAACTAGCTACCAGGAAAAGAGAAAAACAGAAGATGTTCAGATTCATCTCCTCGAAAAGTGAAAAATGTTAAAAGAAAGGATGCCCCCATCAGTTCAAATCAGCGGGCAAGTGTCTCGCAGGCCCCCGAGCTTTGGGCATCAGCGTATTCCTCTTTAAAAAAGACAAGAGGGAGGCCTTCCTTTGCCCTCTCTTTATGCTCCGATTCCAGTGCCAGAGCGTGGGCCAGACCACACTAGGGGCTGGGTAGAGGTGCCAGGCCAGAGAGCTGCTCTGGGCTTTTACAGTCCTAGCTCCCCTAGGCTCTCCCAAAATAGGCCACTGCTTCCTGGGCCAGGAATGAAGCTTCAACAGTCATGAAAGCGGACACAACATATCACTGCACCAAAGATTACCACTGTTATTCCTAAGCAACTATTCCTTGTACTGTTGAGTCCCTCTTCCCTAAAGGACCACCCTGGCCTCCTCAGAAGCTGCCATCAGAGAGGCTGTGCACCTGTCCACAAGCAGGTCCCCTGGCAGAAAAGGTCTCACGCGCTTTCCGCCTCAGACAGCAGCAACAGCAAAGAGGCGGCCAGAGGGCAGCACCAGACCCCCAACTGTTAAAGAATCTGAATTTTTACTTTTGAATGGTTGATCTATACATGGTGGAAACAACTACGATCTGTGCAGACAGAAAAATTCACATCCCATGGGTCACATGGAGTCACTAAGTCCGAACGTAGAGACCCCATAGGAAGCAATGTGATGTCTTCCAATGGTCAAACTAATCAACGACTTCTTCTTTTTTTTTTAAGAGAGGGTCTTACTCTATATTCCAGGCTGTCCTGAAACTTACCACATAGTCCAGGATGGCCTCAAAGTCACAGTGATCCTCCTGCCTCAGTCTCCTGCCTCAGCTTCCTGAGTTGCTAGGATTACAGGCATGGGCCACCATGCCTAGCTCTGACTTCTAAAGCCTTATTCTTACAGGTAAATTGGGAGGAACTCGGCCAAGAGTGGATGAGCCCTCTTGGCAAGCCATCCAGTCTGGATAGTAACGCCAGGCATCTAGACTATCTTGGGCTCAGAGGTATTATGCTTGAACCTGGGGATTGGCACAAAAAGAAACACACACACACACACACACACACACACACACACCCTGCCCTGACAGCTCTGGCCTCTAGGTAGAGCAATCTTCCTGAGGAGGCCCTAGAGAAGTACAGACCCTCCGAGGTAGCCCTACTATATCCGTTATCACAGCTCAGTCATGCCCCAAAGCAGCTTGGCACCTGCAAACCTCATGGAAGGATGTGACCTACGGCCATAGTGACAGGCACAGCCATGGCTGCCTATGTCACTTCAAACCAGAGTAACTCGTTTACCACCTCTAACCAAAAGCAAGTCAGGGAATCAACTGCGCCTCCTGCTGAAGGGGAACTTGCAGATAAAGCCATTCAGAGACTCTCTCAAGATGAGGGCTCTGTCCCCAAGAGGGTGTCTGCCTGGAGGTCCCCGCTGATGCTAGGCTATCTCCAAGCCAAGGGCAAAGGGCTATGTCCTCTGCCACCTGGAATTCAGGAGAGAGGATGGGGTTGAGTCCTTCCTGCTTCCAGGATCACTGCCCACCCTGGGGTAGACAAACTATGGGACTTCTCGAGAAGCCAAGAGGAGAACACACAAATGCCAGCCTGTTGGCCAAAGATGCCCAGTCCCAGGCCCAATGTGCCTCTGGTTAGCATGGGAGCAGAGTGGGCAGCGGAAACTGCCTCCCTGGCTCTGCCACTGTCCTCTGAACCATAATGCTTTCCAGAAGTGACAGTAAATATTTCTTTCTAGTAACAGTGACAAAGCTGGGCTAGTGGGGCTCTGATGGACCTCAATCTGTGCAATTAAGCCACGCCATGAACAGGAAACTGCTGGCCTCTGTTCCCCACAGCCAACAGTGCGGACGAGTTTGGCCATGGTGGGTATCACAGGCCACACTGAGGATCAGTGTCCTGGTTCTTACTGGCAGCCACGGGGGCCTGGTGTCTATATTTAGAAACCTGTGCCACTGACACCAGGAGCTGTCTGCACTCACTTGGCCGTGCCAGAGGGGTTGGCAGGGGCACCTGCACTGATTACTGTGGTGTTAGCAGAACTGAGGGCACAGCCGGGCGGGGAAGAGTGAGGAGAGGTCTGTGCTGTGTGTCTGATCAGTCTCCGTCCTGTATCACACAGATCGATCAGCAGCATAAGAACTTCTACTCCATGAGAGCACAAGTGCGGCCCCCAGCTTCCCTGGCGGCTGTGGCATCTAAGGGCCAGGCCGCAACAGAGGCCAAATGTGGTCTCCCCTGGTCTTGTGGATGATGATAGCGGAGCCACACATCGCTCTGAGGCTGGGAAGCAGAAAAGAAGGAAGGGGCGGGTGGTCCTCTGGCAACCCCAGCTGCGAGCCTGTTTGCCTCGATTCCCAAGGCAGCACCTGACAGATGTTCCTTCCTGCCTCCTCCCACCGCCAGGCCGAGGGAGCTGGGGGAGTGAGTTTGGATAATAATAGCCAGATATTCTGGGAGGAAAAGGAGGGCCTGAGGCAGCAGAGCCAGAGCCGCGGTGGACCGGCTGGGGGTGGGGGTCCCACAGAGCTCAGCAGCAAGCTGGGGACATTGGCTTTGTTCAGGGACAGTTCTGGATCCAGCCCATCCCACCTCCCAGGAAACCAGTAGAACAAAATTCCTCCCAGAAGCCACCTGCAGGGGCAGGTTGGGGGTCTGCCCAGAGGCAGGTCCTGGGAACGGGGGTCCTTGAAGACCCTCGCCTCTTCTCTGGATGTGATCTTCTCATGCATACAGTGAGTGGACTCAGCCACAAAGGGTCAGTGGTCCTATCCCTGAATGCACCCTTGAATGTCCTGAAGGACTCTGAGAAAATACTGATGCCATGGTCCCACCTGGGGTCATCAAAGCAGAATTTCTGGGGGTGGGGACCATGAGGAGACTCAAGTCTGACCAATGTAGCCCAGTGCAAAGGCCACAAAAATGCCCAATTCAGCAGGAGGCACCAGGTGCCTGTCCACTCAACCCAGCCTGGCCAGACTTACAGGGCACGGTCCCAGGGCATGGCTTTCCACACACCGGTGCCTCTCTCCCCAGACAGGAAGGGTCCGTGTGGGAACCAGGCTGGAAGAGCATCAGGAATCAGTAGGTCTGGGATTGAAAACCTCACAAGTATGGTCCAGAGGTGAGGCAGAGGGATGATGCAGGCCAAAGAGCAGGAGGAGATGGGAAAGGATGATGAAAGGGCAGGCAATGAGCATGTGTTACACATCGCTGCGTGCCAGGCACTCCATCAGATGGCCTCAAAGGCTGACACAGACAACCTCCTAACATCTTCAAGTAAGGCTCAGAAGGGCTTGGAAATGTGCAAGACTGCAGAGCACAGTGGGTGAAGCTGGGGCTCCTCTTCACAGAGCCCAGTCCACCAAGTCCCATCCGGCTTCCTGCTCCCTCCGCCCCGCCCAGTTTTAGAGGAAGCAGCTTCCAGCAATGGGATGGGAAGCAGCTGTGGGTGCCTCCTGGGGGGGTCTTCTTTCCACTCAGCTCTTCTCTGGGTCTTTAAAGGGGGTGGTGCTTCCCTACTCTGCCTGGGACAGACCTCGGACTGCCGACTGCACCTTCTGCAGGGGCCAGAGCTGCCTCCTGAAAAGCCTCCTCCCAATTAGCACCTAAAGGCCCTCTCTTTCACTTTACTGGGCTGGATCCAAACAGCAAAGACAACTCATAAGCGAGACACCGTGGCACATCCTAATGGCACTTAGGGATACCGATGCTCAAATTTCACATCATTTTCACTATGTCACAAAATATTTGGCTTTTTTCTCTCCTGCCAGGTAAAAATGTGCAAACCATTCTCAAGATGCAGAGACACAGAGGTGGGCTGAGTCTGGCCCACACAGCACAGCTCTGACCCCAATCAGGTGGCTCATCAGGTTCCTTAAAACCGCCTCCACCCTGGCACTGTCTCCCAGCTGCTCCTCCTTCACTGAGCCGACACTCTGAGCAGGAAGGGACACCCCAGACAAGCTTCTGGGCAGGCACACAACTTCCATCTGCGTAGCCTGAGTCTGTCTCCTCTCTGTGTCACCGACACACTTCTGAAACCTCTGAGCAGCTGCCAGTTGAAAATGTCCAGACACAACCAGCATGAGAGAGACACGCATCTATACTCCAGCTTCAGGACCACTGTTTCACCTGAGGCCACACTTCTCCCCAAACAGGAGTGCTGATGGGCTTCTATGGGTGGTTTCCCCTGCATAAATGGCTTGTAGGTTTTAATTTTTTTACAGTATTATCTACACAACCCCACAGTAAAGTTCAAATCAAAATCAGGACACTTAAAAATGTACAATAAGGGCCGGGGATTTAGCTCAGTGGTTCCGGTGGCTGGCTGCCTGGCAAGCACAAGGTCTTGAATTTAATCTCCAGTAACCACATACCACAATACTGGGCCTGGTGACACACACCTGTAAGCCTAGAACCCAGGAGGCAGAGGCAGGAGGACTGCTGTGAGTTCGAGCCTGGCCTGGGCTACATAGTGAGCTCAGGGCCTGACGGAGGGATGGCTGGGCTGGCGTTCAGCCCCGCCTGCTTTGTTGTGATTGCTGCCTCAGCCAAAACCACACAATCAATCCAGAGCCACCCAGTACAATCACCCACCTCTCTGCATGCTTCAACCAATCCGTGACCGACTCAACCTGTCTGGTTACTCCCCCTGCCGTTTGCTATATAAGTGTGTATATCTTGCAATAAAAGTGTTCTTCAAAATACTTCCTGGAGTCTGCAGTGTGATTCTGTTAGCCTTATCCCTCCCTGTCTGAGTTTCTGTTACCCACAAAGGACAATGACAGGGGCCAGCCTGAATTACAAAGCGAGACTCTGTCCCCCCCCAAAAAAAAACCCAACAAATAAACCATAAAATACAAGGGTGCACAAATGCACACACAGACACACACACAACCAGTCAAAAGAAGACCGACTGAGGTCACAGCTATATTAGCCTTTGGTGACACTTGGCTTCTGGGAACATGCAAGTGGAAAAGCCCTCCTGCACATAACAGGGTCATGCAGTGGGCCTCCCCACTCCTGCCCTCTCCACGGCGGCAGCTTCCCGAGTCTGCAGCCCCTCCCTGGAGTCCTTTGTTGCTAGAACATGTGTGAGGAAGAACAGACAGGTGACGGCTGGGTGACAGAGAGAGAGTGAGCATACTCTGTCCCATCGCAACCCGGCACTTCTTGCAGGAAAGTGGGAGCTATGACTAGCAGCCTAAGTGAGAACCACCCCAGGAAACCACGGGGCCAGCAATCCCATGCAGAGGTCCCAGTCGAAAAGGTTCTGTTTGAAATAAACCTCCCTGTGGGAGCCACACGGGGTTAAGGCCAGGACAGAAATAAATGGCTGTGGCCATGCCTCCAGTCATCTTTACTGTTTGCTGGTCCCGGGAGCTCCCTGGCCCGTTCCTCCATTTTCCTCCTTACTTCCACCTCCTCCTGATTTATAAGGTAAGAGCTCTGAATCCAGCCAGCAAAGCCTGCTTTGCCCGAGTCCACCTACAGTGGCAAGCAGGCCACTGTCACATGCCTGACCTTGGCCTCAGTCTTACGGGGCCAGCCACCAAATCACAGCCCCCTCCACGACAGGGCCACATCCAGTGTTCAGCCTGAGGCATCTATCCTCTGGGGAGGTTTGTCTGTCTGTCCAGGTGGGGGATGAAAGGTCCGGGCACCAGGAAAGGAGCCCAGAGCTGGAGACCTGAGAGCTGGCCTCTCTGCCTGCAGACAAAGGCTGCATTATTTCGGTACTGCCCACAGTGTCCAACCAAGATCCCAGGAGATCCTAGGGGTCAGCAGCCTCTGTAGTTTTCCAGAAATGCTGAAAACAACTACTGTCCCACAGTACTCCGGGCCTCAAAGCCATGAGAGCCCCAAAGAGCCTCAGCAATGACCATGACCTAAGCAGGAGGTCATCACCATAGCTACCAGGTGCTAAGGGAACAGTGCAGAGACTGAGAAGACGTGCTTTGTCTGTCATGGTCGAGGCAGACTTCAGTAGGCCCTTGCAGATAATCTAGTCCAACATGTACTTTACAGAAAAATAGACCAGGGTCCCAAGAGGGGAAGGAACCTGCCTGGGTAACTTGAAACAACAGCACCGGGACTAGGTCCCTGGTTCTTTGCACCCTGGTCAGTAATCGACACCCTGGGAGGGTGCCCATTCTCCATGGCAGGCACCTTACCAGAGGTAAGTCTTCCTTCCATGTGCTCTGACAGAGGCCAAGAAGGAAGCCAGGGGAAAATTCCCCTGCGCTCTACAATGAGAATCATGTCCAGAGGCAGCTGCCTGGAGATGCCACGCCGCATGCTCAGCTCATGGGCCCAGGGCCCTATGCAA
>PVIR01008711.1:0-24936 GCA_004026965.1 Petromus typicus
AGACAAGGTCTCACTTTGTAGTTTGGGCTGGCCCTGAGCTCAGCCTCAAACTCACATCACAGCAATCCTCCTGCCTCTGCCCCCCAAGTGCTGGATTACAGGCATGAGCCACTACACCCAGCACTGTGGTATGTGGTACTGATTGCTGCTGGGGTGAGTCTCCATGTTCAGTATTGTTTTGTGGTTACTGGGAATCGAACCGGGGCCCTTGCGCTTGCAAGACAGGCGCTGGAAGACAGGCGCTGAGCTAAATGTCTGGTCCAAACCCCAGTTTTTTTAAGTTACTTGTGTTGATCCCTTTTACAATACAACTATTCTCTGATAAATGATGAAAGGCCATTATTTAGTTATATTCCTTGATAAAATATAGGTAATATTGCGATTGAAGCATAATTGAACTGAAACTCAAGTGAATAAGATAGCTGTATATCTTTAAAATCACAGGTGAAGAATAAAACATTCTTCACTGCTTTCCCAAATTATCCTTTAAAATACAGTAAAATAGCTGAATAATATCAAATCAAGAAATGTGACCTTCATCTCCACTTTCACAAAACATAATCCATAATAGACCCAGCTCTTGAAGATTCGGGCAGAAATGGACAACTTGAAGCTCTTGACCTGCACTGCCCCTTCCTGTATTTTCATGAGTGGCTGATGTAACTCATTATTTCCACTGCTGTGTTCTGAGCTATGGGCAACATCTTTGCTATTCATTTATTCAATCTAGAATAATCTGTGCTTAATAGAGTGCTGCAGCATGTCAGGATGAACAATTAAGTATGATTGTTGTCATTGAAGACCAGCAGTTACTGCTAAAAATGTCCTGGGAAAGAATGTGAGCACTGAAGTGTTTACTTTAAATAAAGAAGTTTAAATGAAGCAAGTGTTCCAGATAATGACAATTAAATTCTACCATTCTCACACAACGTTTCTCCTTGAGAATAATAGAAATATTTGCAGAGTTTTTTTTAATAGGATATTAATTCTTTACCTACTCAGGTTCTGACTGAGGGCATGATTAGAATTAGTTGGCATGCTCGCTGAAGCAAGACAGGATAGAGACAAGGAATAGTCACTGCTAAATGAAGAAAAACAGGGCATGACTTTGAAGCAGGCTGAAGAGACACACGATGAACTGTGGGTAAGCACAGTGAGAGATATTTTGAATAGTGATTTTAAAATCAGATCAGATCAGGAAAATACCTTACAGAAGTGTCCCCTTTTTGTTCCAATATTTGAAATATGGTCAATATTCATCAATTCTCATATCCAGCACCTGTTGGTTTCTAAACAAATGCATGAGGATAAAGGAGAAGACACATGACCCAGCAACTCATATATATCTCATCTCGGTGAAAGCATTTGTGCTGCTGACAAATGATACCTGTACTTTTCTAACTCCTATCATGGAACTGCTAATCAAATTCCCCAATATGCAAATAGAAATATCTCAGGATGGAAATTCCTCAAGGTTATCATGCAGGGGTATCCCAGAGGACTCTTAAGAAGTGGACAAAAGCACATCTCTCACTGTGTCCAGAAAGAAAAAGGAAGCTGCTCAGGGAAAGACTGGTCAGGTGTCACTGGTACAGCAGAGACAGCCACCAGCCCAATATTCAGCATGGCCAAAAATCTTAAGGCCAAGAATGGACAAGGATAACAGTTCAGAGGAGATACAGTGGGGAGAAAGGGTCTCCTTGTTTCTACTGTCACAGATCTGTAACAAAGAGGGACACAAGCCACATCTGCTTGAGTCATAGAAGAAGTTGTCCAGCATAAGAAGTTAAATAAGCTTCTAGTGCTCATTAAAATCACAGGAGGCCTTCTACACCATTGGTAGGAATGAACACTAGTAAAGCCATCATGGAAAAAAGAATGGCAATTCCTTTACAAACATACACTAGAAATTCCACTTGTTCCAGCTGTTTCTCTTCTACATATGTGCCCAAAAGAATTAAAAATACCATATGACAGCAACGAGTGCAAGCCCAGGCTTATAACAGTGCAGCTCATAGCAGGTAAACTTCAAATTGACCTTTATGTCCTCTGACAGATGAATAAATAAAGTAGATGCAGCATTTCACATGAGTACTACTCAGCCATAAAGTCATAAGCTCAAAAAATTTGTGAGAATATGGATTCTTTTTGAGATCATAATGAGGAGTGAAGCAACTTAGACACATAAACTTAAAAATTACATGGTTTCTCTGATATGAGAAACTAAAAATATAAAGAGCAAAATACAAGACAGGTAACAGGCAGTAAGAAGATAGATCATTCTCAAATGGGGAGATCAAGAGATGAAGGGAGGAGTGGAAAGGAAAGGGAAAGGGGATGAAAAAGGCCTTAAGATGTGTTATAGCCATAGTAGTACCAACTTCACATGAGGAATGTGAACATTATGTGCTGTAAGCATGTACTAATAAAAAAGAAATTGATAAACACCTGGAACTGTTCCACTTCTGTACTCTTTCTCAGCTTTACCTTTCCATGCTGAGGGAAACAGTGCAGGTGATTTTAATCTGTCAGCATAAAATGGTAGTATTCTCTGTCATTCACATGCACACATACAATCAATCACCTGTTGATTTCACTTATATTTATAGCAAATTATTGACGATCAGGTCAATGACTACACATAGCTTCAGTTTCCAGGAGCATGGGCCTCATAGTTCCTGTCAATGGGCTTCTTGGTAGTTAGTTGGTCAGAGCAGGAGTCCCAGCTACCTCTATGAAAAAGCTCCACTCTGCTTGGAACACTAACATGCCACTACCTTTGTATCTCACTTGAAAATACATTTGATTTCTTTAAAAATCAATTTGAAGCTTATTTAATTTAAAAGTATATTTTGTTTTTAATTCTACTTTTGAAATATCTCTTGCAAAAATGAGGAATGTTTGTTGAATAAATGAGTAATTAATTGATGGCATGTAAATATAAGCAACAATAAATTCTTCCAATACTGATAACTTTATATTTAAAAGTAATTAAAACATAAGAAAAACTTCCTCCTTATAAGTGATTTCAATTGAACATTTACTAGTTCCCTTAAAGTTTTTACTAGCTTGAATGTCAAAGGAAGGTTTTTTAAGAAAAAGCAGTAAATTAAATCAATAATATAATGGGCCAAAAATTTTAAAAAAGAAAGAAAAAAATGCTCAATGTAAAATAGGAAGAAGGGGGGAAATGTTGAGATTGTAACAAAAAAGTAAGGAAACAAATTTTATGTATATAGGGGGGTGGTAGGGTGGGTAGGGCTATGGAAAAAAAATGAGAATTAAGTTGTGTCTTATACTGGTACAAATCCCCATTATGGAGTGCAATCATGATGTGTATATGTAATGTACCAATAAAGATTTTTTTAAAAAAATAGATACACCTAATAGTAAGATTAAAATTGAGAGATACAGAGAGCTCTCCTTTGACTTGTGTTCTGCATTAATCTTGGAGAAAGCTTGCAATTTCAAGAACAACATGAAATAATTCAAATCTGTTAGACTGGGAAAGCAGGAAGAAGTATAATTTGAGCATATTAAAGTTATATTATTGTCAAAAATCAACTGTAAGCATTCTCAGCTTGTTCCACATCCATGTTAATTATGGAATGTGACACATACCACAAAAGCAAAGCTAAAGAATTATTTTTTGAGGACCATGACTCCCATTTGTAGGTCAGCTCATTTGATAGCTGAGGGGACTTTCTCACTCTAGAAATTGTTTCAGGAAGAGCTTTCAAGTCTACTTAGAAGGTACACATTTGTATATTAGGAATAGTCTATGTACCTCTAATGATAAGGATAAATACTGTATTCATAAGAAAGAGCAGAAATTGAAAGATACTTTAAAAAGTAGATGAGCATTAGACAGGACTCCAGCATGCAGCACGCTAACATGCTCAGGTGGAGTTTTCCAAAGGACTTTTTTAACGAAAGCATTCATTATGAAGGTACAGAAAGACCAGGAACCCACATAAAATATGCCAGTATGTCGATTAGCACTTTCCCCCTCCTGGTCTTGCTGGGAAAAAAACAGAAGGAAATGTGTTACTGGAGCTTGGCTTACAGTTAGGTGTGGGACAGGGGCTCTCCTCTTTGCTATCGTTCTGGGACTGCAGATATTACTGGATTTGAATTCAGTCAAAGGAGAGGTGGGAGGAATCGGTACCTCAATCTATCCATTGCCCACTCCCTGTTCTCTCTCATCACCTAGCAGAACCAAATCCAGAGGAAACAGTCTGGCGACCTTTTCCTATTTAACCAACTACCTAAAAGCACAGGTATGAGAAACTTGAACAATGGATGTGGAGAGAAATTCTGAATAGCCTTTACTAGAATGCAGGATGCATTTTTCTGACAGTCATACTTGGCATTCAATGCTTTGAAACATTGGTTGTGCTCTTTGATGATTTTTTTCTAGGTGCTTGTAGTTGGGAACCAGATACATGAGCTAGAACTTACAGGACTGGATGCCCTCTCCAGCCAAAACAATTTTGGTTTATTTTGTGCCTCCCAGAACTGATTAACAGTGATTCCCAAGGTAATCATGTACATAATATACAGAGGGCAGTATTTACAATTATAATTCACATCCAGTGTTTTCCTAATGTGTGAGGTTAAGAGTTAAATTCAAGGTAGGTCTCCCTGGGTTTTCTGGCCAGTTACACCTGGAAGTTGAAACCATCTCTTGTTCCCTCTGCTTTTATCTGTAATCACATCTTTATGTGCCATTTTATTTAAAATAAAAGTTTGTTTGGATAGATGTGATAACACAATAAACCTGGTCCTCTCCTAAATAGAATCCATGTATCACCTGACATTCTTGTGGTCCCGAGCATAAGAGCTGACTTCTTATGCGCCCTTAGCATAAGAGCGAAAGTACAATATAAATGTTTGTATGTTTCCATCTGTCAACCTCAGGAAATGAGATTTGAACAGACTTTAGAAAGTTAAGGACTAAACTGAGGTTGAATTGTTGAAAAGCAAAGCTTCGTCTGGGCTTGAGGAAGCAGGGATCTATTTTCAACACACCCATTAATGGTACTTTTGGAAATTTTTTTCAATTTCCAAATAATGTTTCAAAGATAATTTGGGTTGAAGTTAGGAGTCGTCAAGCACAGCAGAGTGCTCCCTTTCACATAGTTTTCTATTCATCTACAGATGCCTTTGGTCTGCAATTTGCCTTGGGAAAACGAATGCAATTTACTTTGATAAACTGAACATTCCAGCCTCCTGCTGCTCTTTTGGGGGAAAGCACAAGGCTTCTACATGAATGGGCAAACAGAGCTGTAACTTGTCAAAAGTACCGACATTTGAAAAATTAGAATTATAGTCATTGGATCCATCTATTTTAAGGGCCCCTGTGAAAATAATCTCCTATCACTCTTTAACTCAAAAGGCTTTAATGTCTCAGTTCTAGTGCTCCAGGCCTACAACGTGGTGCCAAATATATATTCAAAGCAGAGAAATACAGAACTCCAGGAGGAAAACTGAAGAGGATAAATAACTGTGTACTGAGGACTGGGGTGACTGCTTCATGGTGAAAGACATCACATGGCACCTAGGCAGTACTCTCACATCCCCAAAGTAGCACAGGATAAGGTGTGAGACTCTGCATGGAATGAGCAATTTTCTTACCCATTTCTAACCATTTTCATATATGTTTCCTTTGGAATTTTCTTTTAAAAGTATACAGATTTTTAGAACATTTTATTACTTAATAGGAAATCATTAAATATAAGAATATTCTTACCTAAGCAGCTGAGATATTTTTTTGTGATTATTGTTATCTTTTTCTGTAAGAGGTACTGGAATAAGAAATAGTGCAGTGAAGAATAAAAGTAAAACCCTTGTTGATTCATTGTACATATTACAATAAGACTGTCAGTTAACAAGGACTGAAAGAAGTACTTCTCACCCTACGGCTTATTAAAACTTATAAAAGTAGAAACAAACTTCTGAAAGGAACCTCTGCCTGTATCAAAAAAAGGATGGGCCCCCAACTCTCAATTACATTTTTTTAAAAAACTCAAAACTTTATTGGTACATTATCACAATCACACTCAACATTGAGAATCTGTACCAGTATATTACACGACTTGATTCTCATTCTTTTGTTTTTATTCAAAGCTTTATTGGCACATTATGAATACACATCATCATCGCATTCAGCATTGAGAGTTTGTACCAGAATATGACATGACTTGATTCTCATTTGTCCCCTTCTCTCACCCACCCTGCACCCCAAACCTCCTATATACATAAGCTTTGTTTCCTTTATTTATTCCTATCACATTCTTTTCCCCTCATTATTTACCTCTATGTAATTACATTTGAGGATAATTGTCAAATATATTGAGGAAAAATGAGGTACAAGCCTAAAAGTTAGTACTTGGACAGGTCTTGGATCTGCCCAAACAGAATTTTGGTGGTCAGTAGCCATGCAAACAGGCAAGGGTGAGGAAGGTATGCATGTGGAAAGTGAGCTGTGTCCTTATGCAATACTTTGTGTTAAAACAAGCAGAGATAGAGGAGGAGACATTCCAAGTATTTTCCTCTCCTGTCTTTCTGGTTGAGAAACCACTGGGTGTGAAGGGGGAGAAGAAGCAAAGAAAGGAGCAGAAATCACAGGATCCTATCATACAGAGCTTGTAGTTTAGAGGATGACACTGGACCATTCAGACACATTTCACCTAAACAACCATGTTCTGAAACAGAAGGCAACACCCTATCTCACCGCAAGCTGCAAACAGAACCATCTGTGGACACATCTTTCTATAACCTGCCATTACCCGTTCATCTGTTATCAACTATTAACAGACACTATTCCGATTTTTTAGATTGGGATCCCACTTTAAGGGTACTTCTTTCATGATTCTTCTGTATTACTTAAATTTTTAATCATTAATCAGGCATTTAAAAATAAACCATCAAAGCCAGACATGATGGCTTATGCCTATAATCCCAGCTCTCCAGAGGCAGAGACAGGATGATTGCCATGAGTTTGAGGCAACCCTGAGTTACGTAGTGAGTTCAGGATCAGCATGAAGTACAAAGCGAGACCCTGTTTCAAACAAAAAATCAAATAGAAAGCTAAGCTATTTATTTTGTATAAAATATCTTATGAGCTAATGGCTTAAGACAATTACTGATTGCAAAAGCTATTTTTAATAAGAATTTGATAATATTTAAATCTACTAAATATGTATCAAGTATGTCTGTGTATGTCTGTAAACACAGACACACACACATACACACAGGCATGTGGACAGAAGCATAAACAGAGATTTATCTTCCTTTATGGTATTTTTGACCAATGCTACTGCAGAAATACTTTCTGTGATCACTCAGTTTTAATTCTTCATAAGTCTCAATTTAAAAAAAAATATATATATATATAGTTAGAATATCAGTGAGTTCTGTTTCGAGTCTCAAATTCTGATCCTGCTCAGAACTGTCTGCAGTTGGATCAAGAGCTTTCACTGGCAATCACAGAGCTTTCTCAGTTTTGGCAGGCTGCATCTATCTATTGTCCTTTCCATGTGAAGGAATCCTACCATGAAATAGTTCCAATTTATTAGGTTAGTTATATATTTTTCTCAATAGTACCTTAACCATCCCATCTCAAGAGCAGGAGACTTTTCCCTTATCCCTCAATATCACTTCAAACCAGAAAGCGAGGTAGCAAATCACCACTCCTCCACGCTCACTTTGTCTGGGTCACGACTGCCTTCACTGTCACTTCATTTACAGAATTGGGCAGTGCTCTAATATAAAGGAAAAGAATGTTGGCATAGATTGGAATTATTGAGCATTTATTATTTTGTGTGCCATTTTTAACACTGCACATTTTCCCCTTCATGTACTACTAATAACAGTCCTTTGAGATAAGTTTTGTCCACATTTTATGGAATGGAAAGAATCAAAATTTAAACAGTTAAATAATACGTGGATGGAGTCCTAGTTACAGACTAGCCTGGGATGCTAGTTATGACCTTAAGGTCTTTACTGTGTTGCCCAAAAAAGAACATCCAGTATAATCTCTTACCTTACATGACAGGATGCGGTGGCCTGGAGAAGACACAGATTTTCCGTAAGTGTCCATTATCAATTAGGACACAAAAAATAGTCTTCCAAATCTTGTCTCAATGCCTTTTCACTTGCCAGCTCAGCTATTCTCATAGCAGGCGCAAGTAGTAACAACTCCTAAGTGTGTCCCACTGGAGAACGAGTACTTTACCAGACCCACAAGACTCCTGATGCTGCAGTCTCACCCAACACCCCTCAGACTTCTGTCTTTTCAGTCTATGGGTTATCATTGTTCTACCTGATATACACAATTCCCTGTGTGGATGCCATGCACAGTCAGGTACTTCTTTATCAGCCACTAAAATAACTCTAGAATGTATGTTATGTATTGTAAAATAGAAAATATTCAGAGGGAAATGTGAGTAAGGATGAGTAATGAGGGGGAGGAAAAAATTGTGATGGTAACAAAAAAAAAGAAGTAAAGCTTCTGTACATACAGCATGAGGGTTGCAGGGTGAGCAGGGGAATAGGATAAATGAGAATCAAGGCACGCCATATACTGGTAGAAATGAGTACTGTTGGATGTGATCATGATGCATATATAGTGTACCTATTTGACAATAAAATTAATAAAAATAATAAAAAACACCTGCAATGAAAGTTATAACTGGAAGTAAGCTTCATAAGTAATAGGTTGACTAGGACAAGTATTCATAAATTTGAAACTGAAGAAAAACCTGAATAAACTTCTAGTTTCACTTGCTTTTATTTTTAATTGATCTTATTGGTACATTGTATACATAGATTATGTTCACAATCAACATTGGGAATTTGTACCAGTACATGATACATCTTGATTCTCACTTTATCCCATTTCCTGCCCTCCCTACAATCAATAGCCCAATACTCCATATATGGGATATATATATATATAAGCAACTATGATTGGCGGATCTATAGAGCAGATGAAAGAAGCAAGTGAAAAGCTGAAATGAGCCTGTCTCTCTCATATTCATATATCTCGTATATATATCTTTGCCTCATTTTCAGTATTAAATTTTTTATTCCCCTTCTTCATTTTCCTCTACCCCCTTTCTTTTTCTTTTTGAACACTTCTTCCTATTTCACAGTGTCCATCAGTTTTTATTGAGTTGCTTTTATAACCAATTTCAGAGGTCACACAGCTATTCAGTATCCTCTGCTTAGCTTTGCTGTAGTTAACTCCTCTGACATGTGACCTCTAATGATAATGGCTCCCTAAATTGTTTTTCAGGAACTTGGAGGATGCTTTTGTCCAGCTCAGACAAGTTCCCCTAATCCCATCCACATCCTGTCCTCAAAGAGGTGAACTTAAGTCTTGTTCTCCATTTTAACATACTTGGCTGTGTATGGAATAAACTTTTGCAAAACTTGTGCATAACATGCTGTGAGGCGGATGAACTGGGGATTTCTGATAACAACACTGTGATAAAAAGAACATGATTTTAGTTTCCCCTACATTCATTGATTCTGTAGAAGCTGCGATAATCTTAAAATATACATCCATGTAATTAGGCAAGCACACAATCACTTAAGAAATAATGAGAATTAAACAGTAATGCTCTTTTTTGCATGCTTTCAGAAGTCATTATTCATGCATATTTATGTTCCTAAAAGGGATTTGGAATATCTTCTGTATTCTTAATATATTTCTTCATTAGAAATGACAGCATAGAGAGACAGAGATGAAAGAGCAACTATGATTGGCAGATCTATAGAGCAGATGAAAGACGCAAGTGAAAAGCTGAAATGAGCCTGTCTCTCTCGTATTCACAAACCACACGTGCGGGTACACTCGCGCGCGTGCACACACACACACACACACACACACACACACACACCTTGTACCTTCTTTCCTCACCACACTGAATGCAGGAAATTTCCAAAACTTATCTGTACTTTCCCCATAAGTACTCTCTGCAATGCATAAGCAATTGTTGTTCCTTTCTCCCCATCCCTGGTCTGCTCCTTTGAGTGCTCATCTCGCAGGGCTCCATCTAAGGATGGAACTTCTCAGTCTTAGGCTAGATAAAGTTCACTTTTTTCACAAACTCCTCTGCATGACCTTATGTATGGAGCAGCCACTGTACTTTGTGTGTTTACTTGCTTGGTTTTTCCTTTGTCCTGAGAGTCACTGGAGGTCAGGGACAGTGATTGGTTTACTCTCTTGTTGGATGATTCTGTTTCTTTTTACAGTGGGACCTAGTTATATCTCTCTAGCACACGGAGTAGACTCAAAGTAATACATGTTAACTAGATAAAGGAAGGCATCATTAAATAATGCATAGGCTAATAGTGCAGAAACAAAAGCACAGCATGGCCAGCTCTCCAGGCACCTATAAAAACACTTCTCTTGCAGCATAGCTTGAGGGAAGCACCATTCCTCAAGTCCTCATGTGTATTTCACCTGGCTGAGCTGGTCAGGCCCAACCTTCAGCAACAGTCTCAACAAGGCTTTCTTCCTGACAGGAAATTCACCATCAACAAAAAGAGGAAGTGAGCCACCTGACAGAGGGAAGTATAGCTGCAGCTAAGCAGGGAGAGATCAGGCAGGGCTCCACCTGCAGCCTGGAGGAACACATGTGACAGTACATGTCAGCACAGAGTAGGGAGAAAGACATGGAATAGTGGAGCACATAGCAGAGTGTGAGGCATGGGGCCAAAGGCATTGGGACAGAACTGAAGCTATGGGCCTGTGTCCCTAGAAGGACAAGAAATAGAAATACCACATTTGGAGATGTCATACTGGTTAATTTAACCTACAGTCTTTTCCAAAATGTTGATGTGTTTTTTCCTTTCTTGACTTAAGTCAACTAAATTGTTCCTGTTGCTCTATGGCCAGGATCAAGAGCCAAGAGCATAATGTAAACGTTAAGAGCCCTAGACAGAAGCTTAGTGAAAGAACCTTGCAGCTCACTCCTTCTTTCCATACTTTTGTAGAAGGAACACTACATTTGCATGCATGAAATTTTTTATGTATATGTCCCCTGCATGGAGCCCTGAGTGGTAGCCAGATGAAGGGGAGTTAGATGAGGCTAAGATAACCATGGGCAGAACTCTTCCCAATAGTTCTGGATGCTTAGGTTTAGAAATCTGTGGGAGACTTCCTAATTTCCACTCCCTTGATTGAGGAACAAACAGATAGCCCATGGTCCTTGGCAGTGGCTTCCCTGGAAGGGCCACAATTGCACCCTGGGGGAAGACAGCGCATATCTGAAGACTTTAGACTGAGTGTCCTGCCTCCCTTGAAACAAATGGTTTCTCATAACAACAACACATAAAAATGAGATTAGGAAAAAACCTGTCATTTTGCCAACACTCAAAAGTATTCTTTAGGCAAGTATGTAAATTTCTTAGGATGTATTTTCTTGAATTATAACAGGGGCAATTTTTAAAAGTTATTTCACAGTGGTGAAGATTCAGTGAGGCCATGTAATGAGCAATGATGATATGAAGACAATGTCCATTGTGCAGCAACACAGAACTTGATCTCAAGTCAGGGCCTCAGACTTCCCTTTGTTCTTCAGCCTCACAGACATAGGATCATAAGGAGTGTCCTTTTGAGTCGGGCCTTAGACCTTAACATCCACCATGCCAATTTCTTTTTTTAAAAAATTTAATTAATTAATTAATTTATTTATTTTATTTTATTTATCTTTATTGGTACATTAAATATACACATCATGATTGCACTCCATGCAATCATGGGATTTGTACCAGTATAAGACACACCTTAATTCTCATTTTTTCCCATAGCCCTACCCACCCTACCACCCCCCCATATACATAAAATTTGTTTCCTTACTTTTTTGTTACAATCTCAGCATTTTCCTCTTTCACCCTATTTTACATTGAGCATTTTCCATTGCACAATATATAACATACAATGCTAGGACTCATTTACATCTTTATTTTCTCCTACCAGAGAAAAGATGCGATATGTACCTATCTATGCCCTATTTATTTTACTTATGAGGATATCCTCAAGATATGTCCATTTAAGTAGAAATGATTCCAACTTATCATTTTTTTATGGCAGAGTAATACCCCATTCTGTAGAAGAACCACAGCTTTTGTATCCAGTCGGCAGTTGATGGACACTTGGGCTGTTTCCAAGATGTAGCAATCACAAATTGGGCTGCTACAAACATGCGTGCACATATGTCACTGTGATATGAGTCTTTTAATTCTTGTGTGTATATACCTAGCAGGGCAATGGCGGGGTCGAATGAGACCGTCAAACACAGCTTTTTGAGGATTCTCCAAACTGATTTCCACAGGGGTTGTACGAGTCTACAGTCCCACCAATAGTGGAGAAGGGTTCCTTCTTCTCCGCAGCCTCGCCAACATTTGCTGTTGGCTGATTGTAAAATGGCAGCCATTCTATGTGGAGTGAGATGAAATCTCAATGTTGTTTTCATCTGCATCTCTCGAATGACTAACAATGTTGAGCATTTCTTCATATGCTTCTTAGCTGCTCTTACTTCTTCCTCTGAAAAATATCTATTCATTTCAGATGCCCATTTTTGAATTGGGTCATTAAATTTGGGTGGGCTGATTTTTTTGAGCTCTTTATATATTCTAGATAGTAGCCTTTTATCTGAGGAACAGCTGGTAAAGGTTTTTTCCCACATTGTTGGTTGCCTCTTTGCACTGTTGGTAGTTTCCTTTGCTGGGCAGAAGCTTTTTAAAAGAATGAGGTCCCATTTGTTGATTTCCTCAGCCAATTCTTGTGCTATAGAAGTTTTGTTCATGAAGTCTTTCCCTAAGTCAATATCTTCAAGAGTTTTACCTAACCTGTTTTGCAGTAGGTTTAGAGTGTGTGTTTTAATATTTAGTTCTCTTATTCACTTTGATTTTATCTTGGTACACGGTGAAAGAATTAGATCTAGTTTTAGCCTTTGGCAAGTTGAAACCCAGTTTTTCCAGCACCATTTGTTAAAGAGGCTATCTTTCCTCCATTGAGGATTTTTGGCTCCTTTGTCAAAGATGAGGTGGCTCAGTGTATCTGGAGTAGTTTCTGGATCTTCTAGTCTACTCCATTGATTCTCAGGTCTATTACTTTGCCAGTACCACGCAGTTTTTATCACAGTGGCTTTATAGTATAGTTTCAGGTTGGGAGTGGTGATACCGCCTACCACATCCCTGTTGCTTAGAATTGCTTTGGCTATTCTAGGTCTTTTGTGGTTCCAGATGAAAATTTGAATTTTTTTCTCTACATCTGAAATATGCTGTTGGGATTTTAATTGGGATTGCGTTGAATGTGTAGAGTAGTTTTGGGAGTGTAGCCATTTTGACAATATTGGTTCTTCCTACCCAGGAGCAAGTTATGTCTTTCCATTTTTTGATATCATCTTCTATCTCCTTTTTCAGAATACTATAGTTTTCAGAGTAGAGTCTTTCACCTCCTTTGTTAGACTGATTCCTAAGTATTTTATTTTTTGGGGTGCTTTTGTGAAAGGGACTGACTCTCCAATTTCTATCTCAGTGGAGCTACTGTTTGTGTATACGAAGGCTATGGATTTTTGAACGTTTACCTTGTAACCCGCTATGTGGCTAAAATTGGCGATTAGGTCAAGCAGTTTTTTAATTGAGTTTTTAGGATTCTCTAGGTAGAGTATCAAGTCATCAGCAAATAATGACAATTTAACTTCTTCTTTTCCAATCTTTATTCCTTTTATTTCTTTCTCTTGCCTAATTGCTATGGCTAATATTTCCAGAACTATGTTGAACAGAAGTGGTGAGAGAGGACACCCTTGTCTTGTTCCTGATCTTAGTGTGAAGGGTTTCAATTTTAACCATTTAGTATGATACTGGCTGAAAGTTTCTCGTAGATAGCTTTTATTAGTTTGAGATACAGACCATCTATTCCGATCTTCTGTGGAGTTTTGAACATAAATGGGTGTTGTATTTGTTCAAACGTTTTTTCTACATCAATTGATATGACCATATGATTTTTGTCCTTAAGCCTGTTAATATAGTGTATAACATTGATTGATTTGCATATGTTGAACCATCCTTTCATACCTGGGATGAATCCAACTTGGTCAGGGTGTATAATGTTTTTGATAATTCTCTGCATTGTGTTTGTCAGGATCTTATTGAGGATTTTTGCATGAATATTTATTAGAGATATTGGCCTATAGGTCTCTTTTTTCGTTGGGTCTTTCTCTGCTTTTGGAATCAGGGTAATGGTTGCTTCCAGGAATGAGTTTGGGAGTACTGCTTCCTTTTCAATTTCACTGAAGAGTTTCAGAAGTAGAGGCACTAACTGTTCTTTAAAAGTTGTATAGAATTCAGCAGTAAAACTGTCAGGTCCAGGGCTTTTCTTTGTTTTCAAGGTTTTAATTACACTTTCAATTTCACAGATTGTTATTGGGGCATTTAACATTTCTATATCTTCTTTTTTCAGCTTTGGGAGTTCATATGTGTCTAGAAATCTATCCATTTCTTCTACATTTTCCATTTTATTGAAGTACAAATTTTCAAAGTTGGTGTTGATTATCCTCTGGACTTCCTTTGGATTGGTAGTAATTTCTCCGTTCTCATTCCTAATAGCATAGATATGAGGTTTGTCCTTTCTTTGTTTAATGAGGTTGGCTAAGGGTCTATCAATTTTGTTTATCCTCTCAAAGAACCAACTTTTGGATTCATTGATTTTTTTGAACCGTTCTGTTGGTTTCTATTGCATTAATTTCTGCCCTTATCCTTATAATTTCTTGCCTAGTGCAAGCTTTGGGTTTGTTTTGCTCCTCTCTTTCTAGTTGCTTGAGGTGCAGCATTAAGTTGTTTATTTGAGCTTGCTCTGTTTTTTGGATGTAGGCTTTCACTGCTATGAATTTTCCTCGTAGAAATGCTTTCATTGTGTCCCATAAATTTCTATATGTTTTACTGGGGTTATCGTTTAGTTGTAAGAACTGCTCAATTTCTTCTCTAATTTCTTCTGTGACCCACTGGTTGGTCAGCAGTATGTTGTTCTGTTTCCATGTGTTTGTGAAGATCCTGGGCTTTCTTTTGCTATTCAGCTCCAATTTCAGGGCACTATGGTCCGACAGTATACAATGGATAACTTCAATCCCTTTATATTTGCTTAAACCTGTTCTAAGAATGAGCACATGGTCTATTTTGGAGAATGATCCATGAGCAGCTGAGAAGAATGTATATTCTGACTTTGTGGGGTGAAATACTCTGTAGGCATCTATTAAGTCCATTTGCTGAAGAGTCTGGTTGAGCTCAAGGATTTCCTTAGTGACTTTTTGTCCAGTCCATCTGTCTCTTTGTGACAGTGGGATATTGAGGTCCCCTACTATTATTGTATTGGAGTTTATCTAGTTTTTCAAGTCCATTAATATTTGTTGTATATAGTTGAGTGCATTAGAATTTGGAGCATAGATATTTAAGATTCTGACTTTCGTCTCTTGGATTTTTCCCTGGACTAAAATATAGTGTCCATCTTTATCTCTCTTTATCAGCTTTGGCTTGAAGTCTATTTTGTCTGCAAATAAAATCGCCACTCCTGCTTTCTTGTTGTTTCCAGTCGTATGGAGTATTGTTTTCCATCCCTTTACTTTTAGTCCATGGGTTTCTTTCTGAATTTGGTGTGTTTCTTGTATACAGCAGATTGTAGGATCTTGCTCTTTGATCCACTCTGCCAGTCTGTATCTCTTAATTGGCGCTTTGAGTCCATTGACATTAATGTTTATGACTGATATAGGCAAATTTAGTGCTGCTATGTTTTCCTCCTTTGGGTTGTGTTATTGTACTTCTGCCCTTTCCCCATCAGTTTCTTGTTTGGTCCCATGGGTTGACTCGGTTAGGTCTCATGGATTTGTAACTTTCCTTATTTTTCTCCAAGATATTCTTTAAAATATTTTGGAGCACTGGTTTCGTATTTGTGAAGTTTTTCAGGTGTTCTTTGTCATGAAAATATCTTATTTCCCCATCAATTGTGAAGGATAATTTTGCAGGATACATGAGTCTGGGTTGGAAGTTGTTTTCCTTTAGGGCTTGAAAGACTGCACTCCAGGCTCTTCTTGCATTGAGTGTTTGAGTTGAGAAGTCTGCTGTGATCCTGACGGGCTTCCCTTGGAATGTAACTGTTGTCTTTCTCTGGATGCTTTCAGGATTTCATTCTTCTTTTGAATATCTGGGACTTTTATGATGATATGCCTAGGTGTAGATTTTTTCATGTCACGGGCATGTGGCGTTCTGTATGCCTCATATATTTGTATGTCCAATTCTTTACCTTTTTCTGTGAAGTTTTCTGCCATTATCTCTGTGAATAGCTTTTTGATGTATTTAGCACTGTCTCCTGATTCCTCAGTGACTCCAATCAATCTTATGTTATTCTTTCTTAAATCATCTAGGAGCTGTTGGATTGACTTTTCATTATCACTTGCTTTTTTCCACAGATTATGCCTTTCCAGTTCATTGGTTGAGATCCTGTCTTCTAGGTCTGAAATTCGGTCTTCTGCCAATTTCATTCTATTGTGCAAGCTTTCATTTTCTTTCTTAATTTCCTGGGCTTCTGCTTGTAGGTGTTTAAAATGTTCCAGTGATTTTGCTATCTTGGATTCTATCAACTCCATGATTTCCTCTTTAGCTTTATTAACTATCATGTTGACAGTGTCCAATATCTCTGCTTTCATCTCAGAGATCAGTTCTGATTTCCATTTTACTAGATATGCTTTGGTTACCATTTCCGAGTGCCCTGGAGACTGGGCTTCACACCTCTCGATTTCCCTTCCCCCTGTGTTACTTGGAGGTGAGGATCTTTGTCTGAGATTTGGAGTGTTTCCTCATCTCTGACCTGCCCTATTTTCTGGTGCTGTTTGTTGCAAGTCACTTTCCTCCTAATAGTTAGGAACCTTAAAATAGCAGTGTTTCCTGGGTTGCTTTTTGCAGTCTGTATTGGGACCTAAAAAAAAACCCCGAGTTCTGGCACACCATATGAGGTACTCAATCAATACAGCCAGAACACCTTCTCCTGTCTGCTTTAGAGGCAGGGAGACTGTGGCTCCTGAACTGCTGCAACGACACTGTCTGAGGTTGCAATGGGCCCACCTTCTCAGCAATACAGATTCTCTGGGCTCACTTGTGCAGTTGGCCTGGAGGCCAGTAGGCTGTAGGCCCTGTACAGTTGCAATGTTAGGGGCTGTTGTTCCAACAAGCTCACCTACTCACCAGTGCCAGATGACTGCATGTGCTTCTGCCATTACTGTGGAGAAAATCAGATCTGACCTGCTAACCTCAGTCCCTGGGTGCTCTTCCGGCATAGGCCTGGAAGCCAGCAAGCTCCAACCCCAGCGCAGATTCAATGACACAGACTCGGTGCTGCAGTCACCTCTTCCCGAGCTGCCCGCTGCCAAACTCAGTCCCTGGGCACTCTCCCGGCATAGGCCTAGAGGCCAGTAAGCTCTAACCCTGGCACAAATTCGGTGACAAGACTCAGTGCCGCAGTCGCCGTTTACTGAGCCACCCACTGCTAAACTCAGTCCCTGGGCACTCCTCCGGCATGGGCCTGGAGGCCAGCAAGCTTCAAACCCTGCGAAGATTTGGCGGCACAGTTGCCATTTCCCAAGCCTCCCGCTGCTAAACTCAGTCCCTGGGTGCTCTTCTGGCATAGGCCTGGAGGCCAGTAAGCTCTAACCCCGGCGCAGATTCGGTGACGCAGACGCAGGGCCCCAGTCGCCATTTCCCTAGCCTCCCGCTGCTAACCTCAGTCCCTGGGTGCTCTTCCGGTGTGAGCCTGGAGACAAGTAAAGTCCAAACCTGGCACAGATTCAGTGACACAGACTCGGTGCCGCAGTCACCGCTTCCTGAGCCACCTGCTGCCAAACTCAGTCCCTGGGCGCTCTTCTGGCGTAGGCCTGGAGGCCAGCAAGCTCCAACCCTGGCACAAATTCGGTGACACAGACTCAGTGCCGCAGGTGCCGTTTCCCGAGCCACCCGCTGCTAACCTCAGTCCCTGGGCGCTCTTCCGGCATGGGCCTGGAGGCTAGTAAGCTCCAACCCCGGCGCAGATTCGGTGACGCAGACTCGGTGCCGCAGTCGCCGTTTCCCAAGCCGCCGCTGCTAAACTCAGTCCCTGGGCGCTCCTCCAGCGTGGGCCTGGAGACCAGCAAGCTTCAAACCCAGCGCAGATTCGGTGGCACAGTCGCCATTTCCCGAGCCGCCCGCTGCTAAACTCAGTCCCTGGGCGCTCTTCTGGTGTAGGCCTGGAGGCCAGTAAGTACCATGTCCATTTCTTGATCGGTGCATCTATACTTCTAATTGTGTGTCTGTGCCTTAAAATCCATGCCAGCTCTACCCTCAGCCAGGCAGAGCTCAGGAAAGCCAGCAGGCAGAGAAATTAAGACAGATGTTCCTCCACTTAGAAAGGAGTATGTCTGATGAAAATATCCATTGTCAGTTGAAAATACTTTACATCAAAAATACATCCAGTAGCTGTAACCTCCGGATACCCAAACTCAGCAACACAGCACTCTATGTACTGTTAATTTTCTCCCCTTTGATCGCTGCACTGACTGGTGCCTGTGGTGCTTCTGTCACCCAAAATCACAAGAGAGGAGCAGTCCAAATATTACCAGCCTGGGAAAACATCCAAATTTAAAATTACAAGTGTGATTTCTAATGAGTGACTATCACTTTTACACCATTCATTATAATGTGGAAAAACTCTATACTGTGGACCCTTTGTATAGAAACAAAATTAACTTTCAAGTTTTATTATCACTTCCAATTTATAGCAATAACTTGGGGAAGGGAGCAGGTTGAAATTTTTACCTGTGTAGTCAGTAGCTCAAGCTGCAGGGCTGGAAAACATACACTGTGAATATAAATGGACGTGGAGAAACTGCAGTAAGGAAACCTGAGATCATTACATTACATGAAAGCCCACACTGGCTGAATAAGAAAATGCAAGAAATCAGACAATTTGAATAAGATTATAGTATTCCAAATATAGATGGTAAAGCCCTACTGTACTTTATACTATGCTGACTAGACCTAGAACACTGATCTGTCCAGACAGGAATTAGATATCCCACAGCACAGGAAAAACCACTACATGTGGGCCAGGAAGCTGCACTATGGAGGGGCCAGGCCAGTTACCCATTCTCAGAGCTTGCCAAGCTGTCTTCAAGTAGAGTTCTGTGTAGATAAGAAACCATATTGTTTTTTCCTGTTGCTCCAAGGAACAAGGCTGTAATCAATGTCTAGATTCATAAAGAAAATAAACACAGCTCATCTACTAGAAAAAAAATTAACAACTGTGACAGTCTTAAAGTGAAGGAGATTAACTGATGAAATCATTTACACAACACAGACAAGTGGATACAGAGCTATTTTGGGGGCACATTCATACACATTTCTCCTGAAGGTAAGTGTTCTATAAAGAATAGAAAAAATATCTGAAAATGACCCCTGTAGTAGTAAGGAGGTAGTATGAATGGAAAGAATAGCTATGAACCAAAAGAAAACCCCTATCAGGCCCTATATTTAAATTTGTTTTTAAAGGAAGGAAAAATGCAAGAAAAGGAAAAGTTAATTTCTTTTAATTTAATTGCCATCCAAATACAATGAGAATATATCATATATAAAGCACACATTTAGACAAGTACTGTAAAGATACATTAAATAAATTATCCAGAATGTTTTAGTGAATTATAAAATTTAGCAGAAAAGAAAGAATGACAATAAATAAAATGATGATAATATAATGAAGAAAGTTATATAAAGATATTACACATAAAGTCTTTTGAGAATTAGACTTTAAATAACATTGGGAAAATCACCCTGTTTGCTAGAAAAAAGAAAAATATTTAGTTTTGAAATCAATTATTTTTTATTTGCAAAAAGAGAAATGTAGGTCAAAGTTGTTTGAATCAGAGAAAAAAAGGACAAAAAATTATAGAAACTATTTTCTTGTTTCGTTTCTCACATTACAAACAACACTAAACTTCAGTTTGGGGCTAAAACTTCAGGGACACTCTTTTGAAATTATTCTAAATGTTTCTCCATTAAAGAGCAGCTTTATACAACCTAGTAAGATAAGTGAATTGAACACATATTAGAAAGAATAAAATAAGCAAAAACATTTTTAAAAACTATAATATCATTAAATTTGGGTCAAGATACAAACTCTGAAAATTTCTACAAACACAAGGGTCTGTATAGTTGTACCTTGTTTTGTGAGCTTAATTTGTCCTATGATTTGGAAAAGATGGCCACATCGTGTTTGACAACTGATGTAAAGTTTGCAAACAAAACATGTTGACAAATGCTTTTCTTTCTATTCAAATTGTCTCCGAACAAAAGTGATCACCAAACAAGGTATCAATGTGTATGTTTAATATATGTACATAAAATTAGTAACAAACAATGAGTGATATTCATTTTAGGAACACATTTCACACATATAAGGAAATACACTTTCTCATAATAAAAACCTTTTTATCATATTAGTGATTTATTTCTTTGTTGAATGCATCATAATGCATTTTATATATTTACCACTTTAAACATGTTTAAGTGTAGAGCTCGATGATGTTAAATAATTCATACTTTTGGGAAATTATAATACATTTTAAATCCTTAATTTTTGAAGGCCTATTTTTTCCAACTTGTTATTATACATAATGTCACAGTGAATACTTAGATGTACATATTTATAGATATACATAAATATAGATATATTTAAAATTACTTTGTTATAAATTTCCCCTCACTTCTGATATTCCTGGAAACAAAATTTCTATTATATTTTCCTTATATATCTTAAAGGACAAAACACTTTTCATATTGTATTAATATATATTCATTAATCTTTAAATAATACTTAATGATTGCTGTGGTGGGCCCTGTCTGGAATGTTACCCAAAAGTCACATGTTTCCCATGCGGGGCCTGAACAGACAACACAGGTCCCCAGCAGCATGACCTTGCAAGGTGTGGTTTCACTCCTGACTCCTCCCTCTCTTGCTGTTCCTTAGCCATCACAGGCTGAGTACTTTTATTATTGCTTTATCCTGCTGTCATCCTGTTTCTACCTTGGAACCAATTAACCATTGACTGAAACTGAATCATGGCAAACCCTTCTTTCTTCAGGCTCCAATTACTGGGCACTTTGTCCCAGCCATAAGAAATTGACAATAGATTTTGGAACCCAAGACATAAGGTCATTAGAGTGACTGCACTTACCAATGTGGTGCAGAAAGCTTTGGAAAAATTTGGAGACACAGGCTGGGAAGCCCTAGAGTATTGTAAGATATGTTTGATGTGTCAGACCTCAGACCTACAGCACTTAGAGGAATTCAGAGTGTAAGTGCTATGATTAGAAAGTTTGAGTTTCAAACAAGGACTTCATTGATGTTTGGACAACAGGCCCTTTGTTAAGTTATGGCCAAAGAAAAAATTGCATTTTTCCCATGTCTATACTTTGCAGGAAACTGAGATCAGAGTGGAAGACAAACTAATCTGGTGAAAAAGAATTGCAAAGCAGTCCAGTGTTCAGGCTGTGGCATGAGTGTTGCTGACTGTTTTCAGCCACATTCACACTGAGAATCAGAAGCAAAAAACACAGCTGAATGATATGATAATTGGTCAGACAGTGAGCAGCCTAAAATTTTGGAGCAAAGGAAATGCATTTGGTGAAAAGATTATTGCACAAAGAATTTAAGCACTTTTAAATTGTATGATAGATAGAGGCTATAAATCAGTTTACAAATCAGCAAGAACTCACCTACCACAGGCTCAAAGGTGAAAAGTGAAAATATTCCATTTGTTGCCTCTGAAAAGCTACCTATGAAATTTGAGAAAAGCTACCTATGAAATTTGTCTCCTTGAATTTCTTTCACAGTGTATAGTCATCTAATGCACTTAGAAGCTGCTTCAGCCATGACTGGACTACTTCTTGATCTGATGAAAGAATTTGGCATCACTCATGTGGCACAGCTTTTACAGGCATGCAGAATGCAAGAGTTATAGCATCACAAAGTTTCCACCCAGATTTCAAAGGCAGATCAGGGAGAACTGACAAGGTGCCCCTGAAGGGCCAGTGCATAGCTCTGTGAGAGTAAAGCTGAAGTTGCAGTGGAGATGTAAGGAAGTTGGAAATTTCAGAAATGTGAAAAATCAGGAGAGGAAACCTTCAGGCAGTGAGCAAAACTACCCTAGAGGCCATGCAGGATGCGGTAGAGAAGCCTATTGGGTTGGGGCAGGCTCAGTTCTTCGGGGTTGACAACTCACTACTGCCTACACTGAGTGCTGTACATGAACCTGCAAGATGTATCATCTGCCTTTCAGGGGTTCAATCTTCCCTTGGTCCTATTCATGCCTCTTCCTCTATCTGAGAATATTTATCTTGGGCATTATGTTTTGGAACTATCTATGTTTATTTTAACATTTGTTATGAGGGCTCACAGATAAGAATTTGCCTTCACCTTCACAGGAGAGTCTTGGACTGGTCAGCTATGCTGGAACTGATAAAATCTGGAGTCTGTTACAGATAAATTAGATGCACTTTGTGGAATGAGATAGACAGGAGCCTTTTGGGGGTCAAGAGTAGGATACTATGGCATATATCTAAAATATTTTCCAAAAGTCTCATGCTGTAGAGGCATAGCCTGGTTGGGGAGCTGGGTCACAGGGAAGATGACCTATAAGGGTATATTCTTGTCCCCAACTCCTCCATTCTCACCTTGTTTCCTGTTGTCATACTTTGAGCACTCTTGCCTCCCATATGCTAAGTGCAGTTGATCACTGGCTGAAAATGTGGTGAGAATAAACTTTCCTCCTGCGGGTGTTTCATTTTGTTCTAGTAAAGAGAAAATGATTCCCACATTTGTATTTATAAGACATATGAATTGGGTGTTTAAATTTGGGTACCATTAATTATTGATCAGTCCATGCTTAATTCAAAAATCTACTCTACATATTTCTCTGGCAATTAGAGAGTTATAATTTAGTATTTTTTAAAACTTTGATTTTTAATTTTTCCCTTTGTAAGTGGAAGATAAATATTTTTACTTAAATCTTTGCTGGGACATTATCAATACACATAATCATCACATTGAACGTTGAGAGTTTGTACCAGAATATGACATGACTTGATTCTCATTTTTTCTCCTTCCCCCACCCACCCTCCTTCCCATATATATATAATATAGTAATATATAATTATATTATATATAATCATATTATAGTATAATTATAGTCATTGTATATTATATAATTATATTATATAAAGTCATATAAAATAATATAATATTATGATATAATATATTATAATAATGTAATGTATAATTATATTATATTATATTATTATAATATAGATGATTATATAATATATATAAGCTTCGTTTACTCTTTTAATTACTATCTCATTCTTTTTTTCTCATTAAGCAAATGAGTTCTAGTATATATAATTGATATTGTGAAATAGAAAATATTTAAAAGGAAAGAGGGTGAAGATAAACTTTTTTATCTTAGTTCCTTTTGCAAAGCTACATTATAGTCAGAAAGCCACAGTAGAGCCATTTGAAAGCCCTATGGTCACAATGATGGGAACCGTTTGCCACACAGGACTTCTTATGCTGCACTGTTTCTTGCTGGCCTTTTACAGAGGCTCCAAAAGTTCTCTGCTGAGGACTACCCCAAGAGGTATCAATTCCTTGGCATACAAACCAATCAACAAGGTGACTTTCCGGAGACTAAAGAAAAAAAACATGCAGATAACAGCAGCTAAGACTTGGTGGACTGCACAGAACTGAGGAGCTATGGGACTGACTATGGTGTTTACTATAACCAACAGCCATCTTCCCACCACAGTGAAAAATCACTGTTAAAGTGTTTCATATATTTTTACTACAAATACCATACATATAATTTTGTTCTCTTGGCATTATTTTCCACTCATATTGTTAGTACTTATCATATTGTTAAAATCACTTCCATCATTTTAATGGCTACATAATTTCATTTTGAATGACTTTACTAGAGCTCAGTCACCTTGCCCCTCATCTAACAGATATCACAGTAACTGGTGTGATAAAAACCCTAGTAAACTTGCTGTAAAAGTGTGGTTGATTTTTCTATAAGTGTGTGCATTTTATGACAGAAAGAACTGTACTTTTACAGCAGTATCAGCCATTCAGAACAAGGAATTAAGTATAAGAAATCAGAAAAACTTGACATTGAGTACTGAAAAACATATATTTATTAAAATGCTTGAAGTTTTTGCCCCCAAATTCCAAAAGAAACACAGAGCAAGGACTAAACTGTTCTCTTCAAGGAGGAATTGAGTTAAAGGCTGACAAAATAAAATGTCTTAGAAATATGATATTAGCCAAGTCATCCACAATTCCAGTGCTCTGAACTGCAAAGAAACACAAATTTTGAGACCACTTAAACATCTCCTTATTGCTGCACATCTTTTCTTTGACTTTTGCCTGAAATATAGAAATGAATTAAATAATGAACTCTGGAACGTATGAAATACACTATAAAATATAAAATATTCAAAGGGAAAAGGTGAGCAGGAGTGGGAAAGAAGTGGAGAGAAAGAACTGTGATGGATAAAAAAAGGAAATAAGGTGATGTATAGAGGGGGCGGAGGATGTAGGGTGGGAACGAGGAAAAAGAGATGTCATGTCATGTGCTGGTATATATTCTCAATGTTCACTGTGATCGTGATGTGTATATAGAATGGACCAATAAAATCAATATTTTTTTAAAAAAATTAAATATAACTACCAGTACATGGCATACAATTGCCATAAATTTATGGGAAAATTTATGGGAAAATTCACATACCTTGCCAACCAATCCTCTTTTTTTATTTTTTTATTTTTTTAATTAATTAATTAATTAA
>PVIR01008711.1:25036-55925 GCA_004026965.1 Petromus typicus
CAGGGTCTCGCTTTGTGGTTCAGGCTGGCCCTGAGCTCAGCCTCAAACTCACATCACAATCCTCCTGCCTCTGCCTCCCGAGTGCTGGGATTACAGGCGTGAGCCACCACGCCCGGCACTATGGTATGTGGTACTGGTTGCTGCTGGGTGTGGGTCTCCACACCCAGTATTGTTATGTGGTTACCGGGGAATTGAACCCAGGTCCTTGCGCTTGCAAGACAGGCGCCGGAACCATTGAGCTAACTCCCCGGCCCCTCTTTTTTTAAATTTTATAATTTTTATTGGTACATTACATATATGCATCATGATTGCACTCCATAATAAGCATTTGTACCAGTATAAGACATAACTCAATTCTCATTTTAGCCCTACCCACCCTTCCGCCCCCCCATATACATAAAATTTGTTTCCTTACCTTTTTGTTATAATCTCATCATTTTCCCCCCTTCACCCTATTTTACAATGAGTATTTTCTATTTTACAATATATAACATACAATTCTAGGACGCATTTACATCTTGATTTTCTCATACCAGAGAAAAGATGCAATATGTACCTATCTGTGCCCTATTTATTTCACATACGAGGATATCCTCAAGGTATATCGATTTAAGTAGAAATAATTCAAATTTATCATTTTTATGGCAGAGTAGTACTCCATTCTGTAGAAGAACAACAGCTTTTTTATCCAGTTTCCAGTTGATGGAAACTTGGGTTGTTTCCGAGATGTAGCAATCACAAACTGGGCTGCTATAAACATGGGTGCACATATGTCACTGTGATATGAGTCTTTTAATTCTTGTGTATATATACCTGGCAGGGCTGTGGCCAGGTCAAATGGGACCTCCAATTCTAGCTTTTTGAAGAATCTCCAAACTGATTTCCACAGGGGTTGTACGAGTCTACAGTCCCATCAACAGTGGAGAAGTGTTCCTTCTTCTCCGCAGCCTTGCCAACATTTGCCATTGGCTGATTCTGAAATGGCAGCCATTCTATGTGGAGTGAGATGAAATCTTAGTGTTCTTTTCATCTGCATCTCTCGAATGACTAATGATGCTGAGCATTTCTTCATATATTTCTTAGCTGCTTTTACTTCTTTCTCTGAAAAAATATTTGTTCATTTCAGACGCCCATTTTTGAATTGGGTCATTAAATTTGGGTGGGCTGATTTTTTTGAGCTCTTTATATATTTTAGATAGTAGCCCTTTGTCTGAGGAACAGCTGGTAAAGATTTTTCTCCACATTGTTGGTTGCCTATTTACACTGTTGGTGGTTTCCTTTGCTGTGCAGAAGCTTTTTTAAAGAATGAGGTCTCATTTGTTGATTTCCTCAGACAATTCCTGTGCTATAGAAGTTTTGTTCATGAAGTCTTTCCCTAAACCAATGTCTTCAAGAGTTTTACCTAACCTGTTTTGCAACAGGTTTAGAGGGTCTGTTTTAATGTTTAGGTCTCTTATCCACTTTGATTTTAGCTTGGTACATGGTGAAAGAGTTAGATCTAGTTTTACTCATTGGCAAGGTAAAGCCCAGGTTTTCCAGCACCATTTGTTAAAGAGGCTATCTCCTCCATTGAGGATTTTTGGTTCCTTTGTCAAAGATGAGTTGGCTCAGTGTATCTGGAATAGTTTCTGGATCTTCTAGTCTACTCCATTTATTCTCAGGTCTGTTACTTTGCCAGTACCACACAATTTTTATCACAGTGGATTTATAGTATAGTTTCAGGGTCGGAGTTGTGATACCCCCTACCATGTCCCTGTTGCTTAGAATTGCTTTCGGTATTCAAGGTCTTTTGTGGTTCCAGATGAACGTTTGAATTTTTTTCTCTAGATCTGTGGAATATGTTGTTGGGATTTCAATTTGGATTGCGTTGAATGTGTAGAGTAGTTTTGGGAATACAGCCATTTTGACAATATTGGTTCTTCCTACCCAGGAGCAAGGTATGTCTTTCCATTTTTTGATATCATCTTCTATCTCCTTTTCATAGTGCTATAGTTTTCAGAGTAGAGGTCTTTAACCTCCTTTGTTAGATTGATTCCTAGGTATTTTCTTTTTGGGGGTGCTATTGTGAAAGGGACTGACTCACCAATTTCTATCTCAGTGGAGCTACTGTTTGTGTATACGAAGGCTATTGATTTTTTAATATTGACCTTGTAACCAGCTATTTGGCTAAAATTGGAGATTATGTCCAACAGTTTTTTAATTGAGTTTTTAGGATGCTCTAGGTAGAGTATCATGTCATCAGCAAATAATGACAACTTAACTTCTTTTTTTCCAATCTTTATTCCTTTTATTTCTTTCCTTTGCCTAATTGCTATGGCTAATATTTCCAGAACTATATTAAACAGAAGTGGTGAGAGAGGACATCCTTGTCTTGTTCCTGTTCTTACTGTGAAAGGTTTCAATTTTTGACCATTTAGTATGATACTGGCTGATGGTTTCTCATAGATAGCTTTTATTAGTTTGAGATAGAGACCATCTATTCCAATCTTCTGTAGGGTTTTTAATAGAAATGTGTGTTGTATTTTTTTAATTAAAATCTTATTGGTACATTACATATGCACATCATGATTGCATTCAACAATGAAAATTTGTACCCGTATATTACACAACTTAATTCTCATGTTTTTTCCCATAACCCTACCCACCCTTCCACACCCACCCCCCATATACACAAATTTTGTTTCCTTTTTTTTTGTTATAATCTCATTATTTTTCCCCCTTCACTCCATTAAGCTTTGAGTGTTTTCTATTTCACAATATATAACATACAGTCTATCACTCATTTACATCTTTATTTTCTCATACCAAAGAAAAGATATGATATTTACACATCTGTGACCTATTTATTTCACTTATGAAGATGTCCTCAAGGTATTTCCATTTAAGTATAAATGATTCAAACTTATCATTTTTTATGTCAGAGTAACACTCCATTATGTACAAGAACCACAGCTTTTTTATCCAGTTTCCAGTTGATGAACATTTGAGTTGTTTCCAAGATTTAGCAATCACAAACTGAGCTGCTATTAACATAGGCACACATATGTCACTGTGATATGACTCTTTTAATTCTTGTGTGTATACACCTAGCAGAGCGATGGCTGGGTCAAATGGGACCTCCAATCCCAACTTTTTGAGGAATTTCCAAACTGTACTCCATAGGGGTTGTACAGGTCTGCATTTCCACCAACAGTGCAGAAAGGTTCCTTCTTCTCCGCAGCCTTGCCAGCATTTGTTGCTGGATAAGTCTGAAATGGCAGCCATTCTTTGTGGAGTGAGATGAAATCTTAATGTTGTTTTCATTTGCATCTCTCGAATGACTAGTGATGTTGAACATTTCTTCACATGCTTCTTAGCTGCTTTTATTTCTTCCTCTCAGAAGTTTGTTCATTTCAGATGCCCATTTTTGAATTGGGTCATTAAATTTGGGTGGGCTGATTTTTTTGAGCTCTTTATATATTCTAGATAGTAGCCCTTTGTCCAAGAGGCAGTTGGTAAAGATTTTTTCCCATATTGTTGGTTGCGTTTTCAGTTTGCTGGTGGTTTCTTTTGCTGTGCAGAAACCTCTCAATAGGATGAGATTCCATTTATCGATTTCTTCTACGAGTTCTTGTGCTATGGGAGATTTGTTCATTAAATCTTTCCCAAAACCAATGTCTTCAAGAGTTTTACCTAACCTGTTTTGTAGCAGGTTTAGTGTGTCTGTTTTAATATTTAGGTCCCTAATCCACTTCAATTTTATTTTAATACACGGTGAAAAGGCTAGGTCTAGCTTTAGTCTTTGGTAGGGTGAAGTCCAGTTTTTCCAGCACCATTTGTTAAAGAGGCTATCCTTCTTCCACTGAGGGTGTTTGGCTCCTTTGTCAAAAATGAGATAGTTTAGTGTGTCTGGTGTTGTTTCTGGATCTTCTACTCTACTCCACTGGTCCTCGGATCTGTTGTTTTGCCAGTACCATACGGTTTTTATCACAGTGGCTTTGTAGTACATTTTCAAGTTGGGGATCATAATACTCCCCATCATTTCCTTATTGCTTAGAATTTATTTTGCTATTCTAGGTCTTTTGTGGTTCCAGATGAAATTCTGAGTTATTTTCTCTAAATTTGTGAAATATGCCTTTGCGAGTTCAATTGGCTTTGCATTGAATTTGTATAGTAATTGTGAGAGTATAGTCATTTTGACAATATTGATTCTTCCAACCCAGGAAGAAGGGATATCTTTCCATTTTCTGGTATCTTCTTCTATCTCCTTTTTTAGAGTGCTATAATTTTAACAGTAGAGGTCTTTTACCTCCTTTGTTAGATTAATTTCCAGATATTTCATTTTTTGGGTGTTACTGTGAAGAGGATTGATTCCTCAATTTTCTCCTCAGTAAATTTGTTGTTTGTGTGTATGAAGGCTAATGATTTTTGAGCATTAACCTTGTATCCAGCTACACTACTAAATTTGGTGATTAGGTCTAGCATTCTCTTGGTTGAGTTTTTAGGATCCTCTAGATAGAGTATCATGTCATCAGCAAATAATGACAGTTTACCTTCTTCATTTCCCATATTTATTCATTTTATTTCTTTGTCTTGCCTAATTTCTATGGCTAATGTTTCCAGCACAGTGTTGAACAGAAGTGGTGAAAGTGACATCCTTGTCTTGTACCTGATGTTAGTGGGAAAGGTTTCAGATTTCAACCATTTAGGGTAATGCTGGCTGTTGGTTTGTCATAAATAAATTTTACTAGTTTTTCATACAGACCATCTATTCCAGTTTTATGCAGGGTTTTGATCATAAATGGATGCTGGATTTCTTCAAATGCTTTTTCCTCATCTATTGAGATGACCATATGGTTTCTGTTCTTGAGTCTGTTAATGCAGTGTATTACATTTATTGATTTATGTATGCTGAAACATCCCTGCATCCCTGGGATGAATCCAACTTGATCATGGTGTATGATCTTCCTGATGACTCTCTGTATTCTGTTTGCTAATATTTTATTGAAGATTTTTGCATCAATATTCTTTAGGGAGATTGGCCTGTAATTCTCTTTTTTGGTTGGGTCTTTCTCTGCTTTTGGGATCAAAGTAAAGTTTGCTTCCAGAAATGAGTTTGGTAGTGCTGCTTCCCTTTTGATTTCATTGAAGAATTTGAGGATTAATAGTGTTAACTCTTCTTTAAAAGTTTTGTAGAATTCAGCAGTGAAGCCATCAGGCCCAGGGCTTTTTTTTTGTAGGTAGGTTTTTATTACATATTCAATATCACAGATTGATATCGGGGTGTTTAACATTTTTATATCCTCTTCATTCAACTTTGGAAGTTTGTATATATCTAGGAATTTATCAATTTCTTCTACATTTTCCATTTTATTGGAATTTTCAAAGTATGTGTTTATTATTCTCTGTATTTCAGCTGGGTCAGTGGGGGCTTTCCCCTTTTCATTTCTGATAGCATGGATTTGAGCTTTTTATTTTCTTTGTTTGAGAAGTTTGGCTAAGGGTCTGTTAATTTTATTTATCCTTTCAAAGAACCAAGTCTTTGATTTGTTGATTTTCTGTATTGTTCTCTTAGTCTTCATTGCATTAATTTCTGTTCTGATCCTTATGATTTCCTCCCTAGTATGAGCGTTTCCTTTGCTCCTGTTTTTCTAGTAGCTTAAGGCTCAACATTAGATTGTTAGTTTGAGCTTGCTCTGTTTTCTTGATATAGGCATTCACTGCTATGAATTTCCCTCGTAGAACTCCGTTCTTTGTATCCCATAAATTCCTGTATGTTGTACTGGGGTTATCATTCCATTGTAGAAACTATTTAATTTCTCTGATAATTGAGGGGGAAATAGAATACTTTCACGACAAATACTTTCATGGCCCTGTGGAGTTCTGTATGTTTCGTGTATCTGGATGTCTAATTTTCCTTCTTTATCTGTGAAGTTCTCTGCTATTATTTCTGTGAACAAATTTTTATGTTTTTTGTATCATCTCCTGATTGCTCAGTAATTAACTGTTTCATCTTTAATTTCTTCTCTGACCCATTGGTTAGTCAGTAGTGTATTGTTCAATTTCCATGACTTTGTGAATGTCTTGTGCATTTTTTTTTTTTTGCTCTTCATCTCTAGTTTCAAGGCACTATGATCTGAAAGTATACAGAGGACAACTTCAGTTTCTTTGCATTTACTTAGACCTGTTCTATGAACTAGGATGTGATCTATTTTGGAGAATGATCCATGAGCAGCTGATAAGAATGTAAATCCTCACTTAGTGGGGTGAAATACTCTGTAGGCATCTATTAAGTCCATTTGTTGAAGGGTTTGGTTTAGTTCAAGCACTTCTTTATTGATTTTCTGTCCAGTCGACCTGTCTATTTGTGACAGTGGGGTACTGAAGTCCCCTACTATTATTTTATTGTTACTTATCTGGCTTTTCATTTCCATTAATGTTTGTTTTATATAGTTGGGTGCACCTGAGTTTGGGGCATAAATATTTAAGCCAGTTATTTCTTCCTCTTGGATAGTTCCCTGTACAAGAATATAGTGACCTTTTTTATCTCTTTTAATCAGTTTTGGTATAAAATCTATTTTGTCTGAAAATAAGATAGCTACTCCTGGATTTTTGCAGTTTCCTGTTGCATGGAGAATTGTATTCCATCCCTTTACTTTCAGTCTCTGGCTTTCTTTCCGAATTAGGTGTGTCTTCTGTATGCTGCAGATTGAAGGATCTTGCTTTTACATCCATTCTGCCAGTCCGTGTCTCTTAATTGGTGCATTGATACCACTGACATTAATAATTATGACTGATATGGATAGACTTAAGGCTATCATGATTTCCTAATATAGGCTCTTTTATTCTTTGATTTTTTTTCCCCCATCAGTTTCTTGTTTGGCTCAGTGGATGACTTCGTTGGGTCTCATGGGTTTATAAGTTTCATTTTTTTTTTTCTCGAAGATATCCTTTCGGATATTTTGTAGTGCAGGTTTTGTATGCATGAATTTTTTAAAATGTTCTTTGTCATGAAAGTATTTTATTTCCCCCTTGATTATCAGAGATAACTTTGAAGGAAAATACAGCCTGGGTTGGAAGTTGTTGTCTTTTAAGATTTGAAATACTTCTCTCCAAGTTCATCTTGCATTGAGTGTTTGGGCTGAAAAATCTGCTGTGACTCTGATGGGCTTCCCTCTGTAGGTGATTTTTTTCTTTTCCCTAGCTGCTTTAAGTTTTTCATTCCTTATTTTTATATCTGGAACTTTTATAATTATATGCCTAGGTGTGGGTTTTTGTATATTTCGGCCCTATGGAGTTCTGTATGCTTCGTGTATCTGGATGTCTAATTTTCTTTCTTTGTCTGTGAAGTTCTCTGCTATTATTTCTGTGAACAAATTTTTATGTCTTTTGTATCATCTCCTGCTTCCTCAGTAATTCCAACCAACCTTATTTTATTCTTTTTTGAATCATCTAGGAGCTGTTGAATAGATTTCTCATGGTCTTTTGTCTTTTTGCATAGATTATGTCTTTCCTGTTTATAGGCTGTGATTGTGTCCTCTAGATCTGAGATTCAGCCTTCTACAGTGCTTATTCTACTGCATAAACTTTCATTTTCTTTTTTGATTGCCTGGGTTTCTATTTGTAGCTGCTTAAGAGGTTCCGTTGCTTTTGCTATCTCCAATTCTATTAAATCCTTGATTTCCTCTCTAGCTTTATTAATCATGCCATTAACTATGTCCAGTATCTCTGTTTTCATCTCAGAAATCAGTTCTGATTTCCATTGTATTAGGTCTTCTCTAGTTACCACCTCAGAGTGTCCTGGTGATTGAGTTTCAGATTTCTCCATTTCCCTTCCCCTCATATTACCTTGGGGTGAGGGTCTCTGCATCTGAGATTTTGACTGTTTCCTCATTTCTGAGCTTTTGTCCCTTTTGTTGTATTTGGCTGTATAATTGTCCTATTCTCTGGTGATGTTTGTTGCAAGTTTCTTTCTTCCTAATATTTAGGTCCCTTAAGATAAGCACTAAGTCTTAACAGTTTCAAACACAATCCAAGAAAAGCACTAAGCATTAACAGTATCAAACATAACCCAAGAAATGGTAAAATGGTAGTTGTTGCTCTGACCTCTCCAACCTCATAAGCCAGAACTATGATCAAATGCCCAGAATTAAAATTAACCACAGATATATTAACACCACTCAAGCATCACCTTTTGGAAGTGAAAGAGTTACAAAGGAGTTAGGTAGCAGAGAGACAGAGGAGGGAGAGATTAGTAATAAGATTGAAGGATGCAATCAAATAGAGAAATGAAGACTAGTAGAGTGGACACAGAGTAGAAAAAAGAAAGAGATGAAGAAAAAAAAGGAGAGGAAAGGAGAAAGAAGAAAAAGAAGAGCAGCAACAAGAATAACAAAAACACAGAACTAAATAAAACAAATACAGATAAAAACAGAATGGCGTAAGATTGACTCCACTAATAGCCAGCTGGAGATGAGGAACCATTGATTCCTATATTGGCTGAGACACACAGTTTGAAGTTTATAGGCCACAGGGAAAAAAAGCTGTGAAGTTGTAGGTTTTCCCCTGCTGTGAGCCCAGTGTCATGTAGGTGGCGCTGGACCCAGAGACTCATCAAAGCCAGGGTTCGGGGGTCTCAGAGCAGGGGCTCACCCCCTTCAGTATGGTGGGAGTGGGGGGGGTCTCAGTTATTGTGCAGAGTTGGAGCGTCCCGGAGCTGGAGGCCTGGGGGTCGCCAGTTCGCTGTGGTGGAGACGATCTTGGTCAATCACGCAGGGGCTAAGAGACCTCTTCTCCTGGTAATGTGGACCCTAAGTCCTGGGAGAGGGCTTCCTCACGCAGCTCCTTTGTCCTTTCCCCTGAGTCCAGATCTGGGAGTGTTCAGCCCTTTGCCACAGCTGCAGGAGGTCTGGCATGCAGTTCTGCTCCTCGCTGGCCATGAACCTGTGTCTCCTAGGCAGGCTGTGAGCTGTCTGCGGTCCCTGGGATCCTGTGCTGGGGTGGCTGTGTGAGGTACTGAGGGGTAAATCGCCCTTTCCCCCTCTGGGGAGAGGGTAGAAGGAACAGATCGCTCTGAAGGTTGCTCTTCTTTCTTTGGCCTTAGTCAATATTTGCTTCTCACCTCTTCGATCTAGGCTTCTCGGCTGACCTTCCTTTCCTTCCCCAAAACTGCTGTTTTCAGGTTAAACAGTTTTTATGGAGGCAGTGGTCTCCAGCTTTTATCATTCCAACATCTTCCCAGAAAAAAATTACGTGCTGTATTTTCTCAACCGCTTTTTCTGCATCAATTGAGATGACCATAAGATTTTTGTCCTTAAGCCTGTTAATATAGTGTACAAGAATTATTGATTTATGTATGTTGAACCATCCTTGCATTCCTGGGATGAATCCAACTTGATATTTCTCTGTATTCTGTTTGCCAGGATCTTATTGAGGATTTTTGCATCAATATTAATTAAAGATATTGGCCTGTAGTTCTTTTTTGGTTGGGTCTTTCTCTGCTTTTGAAATCAGGGTAATGGTTGCATTCAGGAATGAGTTTGGGAGTACTGCTTCCCTTTCAATTTCATTAAAGAGTTTCAGAAGTAGAGGCACAAAATCTTCTTTAAAAGTTTTATAAAATTCAGCGGTCAAACCGTCAGGTCAAGGGCTTTTCTTTGTTTTCAAGGTTTTAATTATATTTTTAACTTCACAGATTGTTATTGGGGTACTAAACATTTCTACATCTTTTTAAATCAACTTTGGGAGTTCATATGTGTCTAGAAATCTATTGATTTCTTCTACATTTTCCATTTTATTGATGTATAAATTTTCAAACTAGGTGTTGACTATCCTCTGGAGTTTCTCTGGTTCGCTAGTAGTTTCTCCGTTCTCATTCCTAATAGCAGAGATATGAGCCTTTTTCTTCCTTTGTTTAATGAGGTTGGCTAAGGGTCTATCAATTTTGTTTATCCTTTCAAAGAAACAACTTTTTTATTCATTGATTTTTTGAACCTTCCCCTTGGTTTCCATTACATTAGTTTCTGCCCAGATCCTTATTTCTTGCCTAGTGCGAGCTTTGGGTTTGTTTTGCTCCTCTCTTTCTAGTCAACTTAGGTTCAGCATTAAGTTGTTTATTTGAGTTTGCTCTGTTTTCTGGATGTAGGCTTTCACTGCTATGAATTTTCCTCGTAGAACTGCTTTCATTGTGACCCTTAGATGTCTATATATTGTACTGGGGTCATCGTTTAATTGTAAGAACTTCAATCCTTTTATATTTGTTTAAACTTGTTCTATGAATGAGCACGTGGGCTATTTTGGAGAATAATCCATGAGAAGCTGAGAAGAATGTATATTCTGACTTTGTGGGGTGAAATACTCTGTAGGCATCTACTAAGTCCATTTGCTGAAGAGTCTGGTTCAGCTCAAGGATTTCCTTAGTGACTTTTTGTCCACTCAATCTGTCTCTTTGTGACAGTGAGGTATTGAGGTCCCCTACTATTATTGTATTGGAGTTTATCTGGTTTTTCAAATCCTATAATATTTGTTTTATACAGTTGTGTCCATTAGAACTTGCAGCATAGAAATGTAAGATTGTGATTTTTGTCTCTTGACTTTTTCCGTGAACTAAAAGTAAGTGTCCATCTTTATCTCTCTCTATCAGTTTTGACTTGAAGTCTATTTTGTCTGCAAATAAAATTGCCATTCCATCTTTTCTTGCTGTTTCCTGTTGCATGGAGTATTGTTTTCCATCCCTTTACTTTTAGTCCATGGGTTTCTTTCTGAATTAGGTTGTATGATCTTGCTTTTTGATCCAGTCTGCCAGTCTGTATCTCTTAATTGGCTCATTGAATCCTTTGACATTAATGGTTATGACTGATATAGGTAAATTTAGTGCTGCCATGTTTTCCTGTTCTTGGCTGTGTTATTCTACTTCTGCCCTTTCCCCATCAGTTTCTTGTTTGGTCCCATGGGTTGACTCATTTAGGTCTCTTGGATTTGTATCTTTCCTTATTTTTCTCAAAGATATTCCTTAAAATGTTTTGGAGCACAGGTTTCATGTTTGTGAAATTTTTCAGGTGTGCTTTGTCATGAAAGTATCTTATTTCCTTGTCAATTTTGAAGGATAGTTTTGCAAGATACATCAGTCTGGGTTGGAAGTTGTTTTCCTTTGGGGCTTGAATGACTTCACTCCAGGCTTTTTTTGCATTGAGTGTTTGAGTTGAGAAGTCCGCTGTAATCCTGATTGGCTTCCCTTGGAATGTAACTGTTTTCTTTTCTCTGGCTGCTTTCAGGATTTCATTCTTTTTTTTTTGATACCTGGGACTTTTATTTTTATACACTTAGGTGTCAATTTTTTCATGTCATGGGCATGTGGCATTCTGTATGCTTCATATATTTGTATGTCTAATTCTTTCCCTTTTTCTTTGACATTTTCTGCCATTATCTCTGTGAATAGCGTTTTGATGTCTTTAGCCTTGTCTCCTGCTTCCTCAGTGACTCCAATCAATCTTTTGTTATTCTTCTTTGAATCATCTAGGAGCTGTTGGATTTACTTTTCATTATCGCTTTGTTTTTCCACAGATTATGCATTTTCAGATCATTGGTTCAGCTCATTGGTTGCGATCCTGTCTTCTAGGTCTGAAATTCAGTCTTCTGCCACATTCATTTTACTGAGAAAACTTTCATTTTCTTTCTGAATTTCCTGAGCTTCTGCTTGTAGGTGTTTAAAAAGTTCTATTGCTTTTGCTATCTTGGATTCTATCAACTCCATGATTGTCTCTTTAGCTTTATTAATCATCATGTTGACAGTGTCCAATATCTCTGCTTTCATCTCAAAGATCAGTTCTAATTTCCATTTTGCTAGATCTGCTTTGTTTAGCAAACTTCAAACTTCTCTATTTCCCTTCCCCTGGTGTTACCTGGAGGTGAGGATCTTTGTATCTGAAACTTTGAGTTTTTCCTCATCTCTGACTTTTTGTTCTTGCTGTTGTATTTGGCTTTGTACTTGCCCTCTTTTCTGGCAATGTTTGTTGCAAGTCTCTTTCCTCCTAATAGTTAGGAATCTTAAAATAGCAGTGTTTCCTGGGATGTTCTTTAACATCCATATTGGGACCTAAAGAACAACCCGTAGTTCTGGCACACCATATCAGGCACTCAATCAATACAGTCCGAACACCTTCTTCTGTCTTCTTTAGAGACAGGAAGGCTCTGGCTCCTGTACTGCTATAAAGGCACTGCGTAAAGTTACAATGGGCCCACCTGATCACCAATACAGAGTCTCTGGGCACACTTGTGAAGTCGGCCTGGAGTTTAGTAGGCTGTAGGCCCTGTGCAGCTGCAATGGTACTTGCTGATGTTCCAAAAGGTCCACCTACTCACCGATACAAGGTCACTGGATGTGCTTCTGCAGTTGAGGTGGAGAAAGTCAGACTCTGACCTGCTAAACTCAATCACTGGGTGCTCTTATCGCGTGGACCTATGGCCAGCAAACTCCAACCCAGGCACAGATTCAATGGCAAGACAGCATTTCCAAATTCACCCACTGCAAAACTCATTCCCTGATGCTCTTCTGGAGTGGGCCTCGAGGCCAAGAAGCTCCAACCCCGGCACAGATTCAATGGTGCAGTCGCCGGTTCCAAAGCCTCCAGTTGTTAACCTCAGTCCCTCGGCATACTTTCAGCCTGGGCCTGGAGGCCAGTAAGTTCCAACCCCTGCACAGATTCAATGGCACAGTCGCCCGCTCCAAAGCCACCCACTGTTAACCTCAGTCCTTGGGTGCTCTTCCAGCTTGGGCCTGGAGGCCTGTAAGCTCCAACCCCGATGCAGATTCAATGGTGCTGTCGCCGGTTCCAAAGCTGCCCACTGCTAAACTCCCAACCAATCCTCTTTTATATTTTCACCAAGGACAAAATAAAATGTGTTTATTACATATCCTCAGATATATCTGTAAGTAGATAAATATAGCATTGTTATTCAGTATGTGATTTTAGGTTATGTAGGTCATATTATCTTATGGAGTTGTTGGTTTACATGTGTATAATGCTACCAGCTTTAAGTAAATTTGCCGCTTTGTTATATACAACTACATGCTACAACCTATCTACTGTTGCTAATGTTTTATTTCAATAAATATAGCCATCATGTTTTATGTATTTAGAGATTAACTTACAAAATATATACAGCCACTTACTAGCACAAAGTGTAATGAAAAGAATTAGTTTCACCCATATCCTTCTATAAATTACCTGAGAATATAAACAGGGAACGGGTAACTGGACAGTAGGGTGCACTCATATTTGTCACAATCTATGTGGCTGCTCTTTAGATCTTTCATCTATGCTGTTCCTGTACAACCAAAGAGTCATTCAGTAAAATTCAGACCTCCATTGATATCTAGACTGTACCTTCTAATGTTTATAAAATCATAACAGTATTTTTAAACTTGAAATTTTTATAATTTTAACTGTTTAGGTTTGTTCTGAGAGTTTCCCTGTATTCTTGTAGCTTATTAAAAATTTTATGTTTGGGCCAGGGTTGGAGCTTACTGGCATCCAGGTCCACTCTGGAAGAGCGCCCAGGGACTGAGTATAGCAGCAGGCATCTCAGGAAAGGGCAACTGCGACACAGAGTCTGTGCCTGGGCTGGAGCTTACAGGCCTCCACACCCACACCGGAAGAGCGCCCAGGGACTGAGTTTAGCAGCTGGCGGCTCGGGAAATGGCAACTGTGGCACCGGGTCTGCGTCACTGAATCTGCGCTGGGGTTGGAGTTACTGGCCTTCAGGCCCATGCCACAAGAGCGCCCATGGACTGAGGTTAGCAGTGGGAGGCTCGGGAAATGGCAACTGTGCCACTGAATCTGCACAGGGGTTGGAGCTTACTGGCCTCCAGGCCCTCGGACACAAAGATCCTCACCTCCAGATAACACCGGCAAAAGGGAAATAGAGAAGTTTGAAGCCCAGTCTTCAGGGCCCTCAGAAATGGGAACCAAAGCAGATCTAGGAAAATGGAAATCAGAACTGATATGTGAGTTGAAAGCAGAGATATTAGACACTGTCAACATGATGATGAATAATGCTAAAGAGGAAATCATGGAATAATAGAATCCAAGATAGTAAAAGCAATGAAACCTTTAAACAACCTACAAGCAGAAGCCCAGGAAATCAAGAAAGAAAATGAAAGTTTTCTCAATAGAATGAATTTGGCAGAAGACCGAATTTCAGATCTAGAAGACAGAATCTCAACCAATGAACTGGAAAGGCATAATCTATGGAAAAAAGCAAGTGATAATGAAAGTCAATCCAACAGCTCCTAGCTGATTCAGAGCGCCCAGGGACTGTGGTTAGCAGCGCGGGGCTCAAGAAATGGCAAATGTGCCACTGAATCTCTGCCAGGGTTGGAGCTTACTGGCCTCCAAACAGACACCGGAATAGTGTGCAGGGACACGCTGAGTTTAGTAGTGGGTGGCTCGGGAAACGGTGACTGTGGCACTGAGTCTGTGCTGGGGTTAGAGCTTACTGTCTTCCAGGCCTATGCCAGAAGAGCACCCAAGGACTGAGGTTAGCAAGTCAGAGTCTGACTTTCTCAACCTCAACTGCAGAAGCACATCCAGTCAGCTTGTCCTGGTGAGTAGGTGGGCTTGTTGGAACAACAGCCCCTACCATTGCAGCTGCACAGGGCCTACAGCCTACTGACCTCCAGGCAAACTGCACAAGTGTTCCCAGAGACTCTGTATTGGTCAGCAGACAAGCCCATTGGAACCTCAGGCAACGCCATTGTAACAGTTCAGGAGCCACAGTCTTCCTGCCTCTAAAGCAGACGGGAGAAGGTGTTCTGACTGTATTGATTGAGTGCCTCATATGGTGTGCCAGAACTAGGGGTTGTTCTTTAGGTCCCAATACAGACTGCAAAGAGCAACCCAGGAAACACTGCTATTTTAAGGTTCCTAACTATTAGGAGGAAAGTGACTTGCAACAAACAGCACCAGAAAACAGGGTAGGTCAGAGATGAGGAAGCAATCAAAATCTCGGACACAAAGATCCTCACCTCCAGATAACACTGGCTAAAGGGAAATAGAGAAGTGTGAAGCCCAGTCTCCAGTGCCCTCGGAAATGGTAACCAAAGCAGATCTAGGAAAATGGAAATCAGAACTGATATGTGAGTTGAAAGCAGAGATATTGGACACTGTCAACATGATGATGAATAAAGCTAAAGAGGAAATCATGGAGTAATAGAATCCAAGATAGCAAAAGCAATGAAACCTTTAAACAACCTACAAGCAGAAGCCCAGGAAATCAAGAAAGAAAATGAAAGTTTTCTCAATAGAATGAATTTGGCAGAAGACTTAATTTCAGATCTAGAAGACAGAATCTCAACCAATGAACTGGAAAGGCATAATCTATGGAAAAAAGCAAGTGATAATGAAAAGTCAATCCAACAGCTCATAGATGATTCAAAGAAGAATAACATAACATTGATGGGAGTCATTGAGAAAGCAGGAGACAATGCTAAAGATATCAAAACGCTATTCACAGAGATAATGACAGAAAACGTCAAAGAAAAAGGGAAAGAATTGAACATACAAATATATGAAGCATACAGAACGCCACATGCTGTGATATGAAAAAATTGACACCTAGGCGTATCAAAATAAAAGTCCCAGGTATCAAAAAAAAAGAATGAAATCCTGAAAGCAGCCAGAGAAAAGAAAACAGTTACATTCCAAGGGAAGCCAATCAGGATCACAGCGGACTTCTCAACTCAAACACTCAATGCAAGAAGAGCCTAGAGTGAAGCCTTCAAAGCCCCAAAGGAAAACAACTTCCAACCCAGACTGATGTATCTTGCAAAACTATCCTTCAAAATTGACAAGGAAATAAGATACTTTCATGACAAAGAACACCTGAAAAACTTCATAAATATGAAACCTGTGCTCCAAAACATTTTAAAGAATATCTTGGAGAAAAATGAGGAAAGTTACAAATCCATGAGACCTAACCGAGTCAACCCATGGAACCAAATAAGAAACTGATGGGGAAAGGGCAGAAGTAGAATAACACAGTCAAGAACAGGAAAACATGGCAGCACTAAATTTACCTATATCAGTTATAACCAGTAATGTCAATGGACTCAACGCGTCAATTAAGAGGTACAGATTGGCAGAGTGGATCCAAAAGCAAGATCCTACAATCTGATGCATACAAGAAACACACCTAATTCAGAAAGAAACCCATGGACTAAAACTAAATGGATAGAAAACGATACTCCATGTGAAAAGAAACAACAAAAAAGAGGAGTGGCGATTTAATTGCAGACAAAATAGACTTCAAGTCAAAACTGATAGAGAGAGATAAAGATGGACACTCTCTTTTGGTTCAGGGAAAAATACAAGAGATATAAATCACAACCTTAAATATGTATGCTCCAAATTCTAATGCACCCAACTATATAAAACAAATATTATCAGACTTGAAATACCAGATAAACTCTAATACAAAAATAGTAGGGGACCTCAATACCACACTGTCACAAAGAGACAGATCGACTGGACAAAAAGTCACTAAGGAAATCCTTGAGCTCAACCAGACTCTTGAGGAAATGGACTTAGTAGATGCCTACAGAGTATTTCACCCCTCAAAGTCAGAATATACATTCTTCTCTGCTTCTCATGGATCATTCTCCAAAATAGCCCACGGACTCATTCATAGAACAGTTTAAGCAAATATAAAGGGATTGAAGTTATCCATTGTATACTGTCCGACCATTGTGCCCTGAAGTTGGAGCTGAATAGCAAAGGAAAGCCCAGGATATTCACAAACACATGGAAACTGAACAACACTCTGCTGAGCAACCAATGGGTCACAGAAGAAATTAGAGAAAAATTGAGCAGTTCTTACAATTAAATGATAACCCCAGTACAACATATAGAAATTTATGGGACACAATGAAAGCAGTTCTACAAGGAAAATTCATAGCAGTGAAAGCCTACATCCAGAAAATGCATCAAGCTCAAATAAACAACTTAATGCTATACCTCAAACCACTAGAAAGAGAAGAGCGAAACAAACCCAAAGCTCGCACTAGGCAAGAAATTATGAGGATCAGGGCAGAAACTAATGCAATAGAAAAAAAGAGAATGGTTCACAAAATCAATAAATTGAAAAATTATTCCTTTGAGAGGATAAACAAAATTGATAGACGCTTAGCAAACCTCATTAAACAAAGGAAGGAAAAGCCTCATATCTATGCTACTAGGAATGAGAATGCAGAAATTGCTTCCTACCCAGAGGAAGTCCAGAGGATAATCAACACCTACTTTCAAAATTTATACTTCAATAAAATGGAAAATGTAGAAGAAATGGATAGATTTCTAGATACATATGAACCCCCAAAGCTGAATAAAGAAGATATAGAAATGTTAAATGCCCCAATAACAATCTGTGAAATTGAAAATGTAATTAAAACCTTGAAAACAAAGAAAAGTCCTTGACCTGATGGTTTTACCGCTGAATTCTATAAAACTTTTAAGAAGAGTTAGTGCCTCTACTTTTGAAACTCTTCAATGGAATTGAAAATGAAGCAGCACTCTCAAACACATTCCTGGAAGCAACCATTACCCTGATTCCAAAAGCAGAGAAAGACCCAACCAAAAAAGAGAACTACAGGCCAATATCTCTAATAAAATCCTTACCAAAATCCTAAATACGACCCTGGCAAACAGAATACAGAGAATTATCAAAAAGATTATACACCCTGACCAAGCTGGATTCATCCCAGGGATGCAAGGATGGTTCAACATACGTAAATCAATCAATGTTATGCACTATATTAACAGGCTTAAGGACAAAAATCATATTGTCATCTCAATTGATGCAGAAAAAGCGTTTGACAAAGTACAACACCCATTTATGTTCACACCTCTACAGAAGATCGGAATAGATGGTCTCTATCTCAAACTAATAAAAGCTATCTACGAGAAACCTTCAGCCAGTATCATACTAAATGGTCAAAAATTGAAACCTTTCACACTAAGAACAGGAACAAGACAAGGGTGTCCTCTCTCACCACTTCTATTCAATATAGTTCTGGAAATATGAGCCATAGCAATTAGGCAAGAGAAAGAAATAAAAGGAATACAGATTGGAAAAGAAGAAGTTAAATTGTCATTATTTGCTGATGACATGATACTCTATCTAGAGGATCCTAAAAACTAAATTAAAAAACTGCTGGACCTAATTGCCAATTTTAGCCGTGTAGCTGGTTACAAGGTCAACATTCAAAAATCAATAGCCTTCGTATACACAAACAGTAGACCCACTGAGATAGAAATTAGAGAGTCAGTCCCTTTCACAATAGCACCCCCAAAATTAAAATATTTAGGAATCAGTCTAACAAAGGAGGTGAAATACTCTACTCTGAAAACCATAGCACTATAAAAAAGGGGATAGAAGATGATATCAAAAATTGAAAGACATACTTTGCTCCTGGGTTGGAAGAACCAATATTGTCAAAATGGCTATACTCCCAAAACTACTCTACACATTCAATGTAATCCCGATTGAAATCCCAACAGCATATTTCACAGATATAGAGTAAAAAATTCAAACTTTCATCTGGAACCACAAAAGACCTTGAATACCCAAAGAATTCTAAGCAACAGGGACATGGTTAGGGGTATCACTACTCCGAACCTGAAACTATACTATAAATCCACTGTGATAAAAACTCTGTGGTACTGGCAAAGTAACAGACCCGAGAATCAATGGAGTAGACTAGAAGATTCAGAAACTACTCAAGATACACTGAGCCACCTGGTCTTTGACAAAGGAACCAAAAATCATCAATGGAGGAAAGATAGCCCCTTTAACAAATGGTTCTGGAAAAACTGGGCTTTAACTTGCCCGTGAGTAAAACTAGATCTAACTCTTTTACCATGTACCCAGCTAAAATCAAAGTGGATAAAAGACCTAAATATTAAAACAGACACTCTAAACCTACTGTAAAACAGGTTCGGTAAAACTCTTGAAGACATTGGCTTAGGGAAAGACTACATGAACAAAACTTCTATAGCACAGGAATTGTCTGAGGAAATCAACAAATGGGACCTCATTCTTTTAAAAAGCTTCTGCACAGCAAAGCAAACAACCAACAGTGCAAATAGGCAACCAACAATGTGGGAAAAAATCTTTACCAGCTGTTCCTCAGACAAAGGGCTACTATCTAAAACATATAAAGAGCTCAAAAAAATCAGCCCACCCAAATTTAACGACCCAATTCAAAAATGGGCATCTGAAAATAACAGATAGTTTTCAGAGGAAGAAGTAAGAGCAGCTAAGAAGTATATGCAGAAATTCTCACCATCCTTAGTGATTCAAGAGATGCAGATGAAAACAACATTGAGATTTCATCTCACTCCACATAGAATGGCTGCCATTTCAGAATCAGCCAACGGCAAATGTTGCCAAGGCTGCGGAGAAAAAGGAACACTTCTCCACTGTTGGTGGAACTGTAGGCTCGTACAACCCCTGTGGAGATCAGTTTGGAGATTCCTCAAAAAGCTAGGACTGGAGGTCCCATTTGACTTGGCATGGCTTTGCTAGGTATATACACGCAAGAATTAAAAGACTCATGTCACAGTGACGTATGTGCACCCATGTTTATAGTAGCCCAATTTGTGATTGCTACATCTTGGATACAACCCAAGTGTCCATCAACTGGAGACTGGATAAAAAAGCTGTGGTTCTTCTACAGAATGGAGTATTACTCTGCCATAAAAATGATAAGTTTGAATCATTTCTACTTAAATGGACATACCTTGAGAATATCCTCATATGTGAAGTCAGTAGGGCACAGATAGGTACATATCGCATCTTCTCTCTGCTATGAGAAAATCAAGTAAATGAGTCCTAGCATTGTATGTTATATATTGTGAAATATAAAATGCTCAATGTAAAATAGGGAGAAGGGTGATAAATGATGAGATTTTAATGAAAATGTAAGGATAGAAATTTTATGTATGTGGGGGGCGGTAGGGTGGGTAGGGATATGGGAAAAAATGAGAATTAAGTTGTGTCTTATACTGGTACAAGTCCCCATTATGGAGTGTAATCATGATATGTATATGTAATGTACCAATAAAGATTAAAATTTAAAAAAAAATTATGTTTGAATGTCAGGCGTGCCGGTTCATGCCTGTAATCCCAGAACTCAGGAAGCAGAGACAAGTGGATTGATGTGAGTGTGAGGCTAGCCTGGGTTACATAATGAGTTTCAGGGCCAGCCTAAAGTGAGACTGTCTCAAAAAAAAAAAAAATCAAATTTAGCTTAGTGTTTCTCGCACCTGCCCGGCAAGTGCAAGGTCCCAAGTTCAGTCCCTGGTAACCACATACCAGAGTTCCAGGCATGGTGATTCACTCTTGTAATGCCAGCACTTTGGAGGCAGAAGCAGAATAATTACTGTGAATTCAAGGCTAGCCTGGGCTACAGTGAGTTTATGGCCAGCCTGAACTACAAAACAAGACTCTGTCTCAAAAAAGAAAAAAAAGACTATGTTTGAGACATTAATTTTTAATTCATATTAATTGTTGTAAAATTTCCTTCCAATCTTATTTCCTAACATCATTTATATTTTCCTCCTCTGATGAAATGATTGTTTTTATGTAAAAAATGTTTTATTTTTGGAAGAATTTTTGGTTTCAAGCCAATGACACTCTATTCCATTTTCTTGCTTTAACATTACAGTGTGTAAGATTTTTAAGCACTCCATATTTCACATTTATACACTGAATGCGAAGAAGCAAGCTTCATTGTTTTCCACTAAGTGGTTTTTATCCTTAACATTTTTCCTGCTGCCATTGGCATGTCAGTTCCATCATATACCACCTTATTTACTTTTCTCATTGCTAACACAAATACCTAACACCCAAAATTAAAGAAGAAAAGAAGATTCACAGTTTGTAGAGGTTTCAGTCCACAGATGGCTGACTACAAAACAGGGCAGCACAGCAGAGGGACATCACAGAGGACAAATACCCCATGGTAAGCAGGCAGGTGGGGACACATAGCTCTTTCAGCCCCTTTATTTTATGTAGGTCACCCACCTTAGAACATGTACAACACGCACACCATTAGTCCTACAGGAGCTATGACAAAGCAATCAGTGGACTGATTTAGAAATCTCACACACTTGATCCCAGCTCCACAAATTCTAGATCTAACCCCCTCTTAAAAGTGCCTCCCAAGATCACATGAGGCTTTGGAGAGGGGAGATCTAGACACAAGTTGGTGTCTAGATCCCTCCCCTCCACGAGCTCATGCAGTTATAAGTGGAGAGTTTCAAAAGCTGGATTAAGGTTGTGAGTGCAAATTAAGGTTGTGATGCTGGGATTACAGGCACCACACTCTGGGTGTGGATGGCACCAATCAGTAGTTTAGAGCCCAGGTGGGATAGAAATGGAAAGAGAATAGGTAGGTTTGCTGCTGCTGCTGCTGCTCCTGCTGCTGCTGCTTGCTGCTTTGTTGTCTTCTGCCTACTTCCCATCAACTATTTCTCCTCTGTCATCCTCTACATCATGTCATCCAGTCTTAGATCCTGCTGACTCTAGAGTGGAATCTCTAGAAACTATCACCTGAAATAAACATTTCTTCCATGAGAAAAATAATTAAGACAATATATCACATCTGCAATGAATGTATGCTTGTTTCTGAGATTTCTAGTCCTGCCTTCCAATCAGTTTTGAGTCAGTTTTTGTAGTGAACACCTTCTCCAATCATATATTTTTGGAAACTATGTAAAGTGAAGATTGACCCAGCTCGATAATCTGAGCTCATGAAACTTTAATTTTTCCTACTTCTTGAAACAAATTTTCTGTTTTAACAAATAGCTATTCCTTGAAAGTTTGTAGTATTTATTGGCTAATTTTCCAAAGACTATTCAATGATTTTAATACTGCTGAGTGTCTCATGCTCTTTATTTCATTTGCAACTTTTGGTATTTCATGTTTCTTCAGGAATTTATCATTTCATCAAAGTTTTCAAATACATTTGCATATAAAAGCTTGGGATATTTTAACACTTTTCAAAATCTCTTTGGTGTCTTTTTTGATCATCTAAAATAGAATTTTAGATGGCTCTTTTATTTTTGATTTTTATTTGTATTAAATTTTGACAAAAGAAATTAGTTTACTAGATTTTGAATCTTGGTTTTATTTCTCTTTTGGTACATGTTTGCAGTACATAATTTTTACATTTGTCATGGGGACCTGGTACATGTATATAACACATCTTAGTTCTTTTTTAATCCCTTGCTCTTCCCAAATCTCGTTTATTCCTATTTGCAAAAGCTCTACTTTCAGTTTTTTTGTCAATATTTTTCCATCCCCTTTCCTTTCCCTAACTTCTCCTCATTCCTTCTCTTTTTTCCCTATTTGAAAAAGATCTCCCTTTCCCATTATCTTTATTTTCATTTATATTTTGAATTTCTCGTATAAGAGAAACCATGCACCATTTAAGTTTATGCATCCAATTTATTTCATTTAATGTGGTCTCAGGATGGATCAATTTATCTACCACTACCAATAATTATTTGTAGAGTATTACTTTATTATATGTAAATATCATATTTTATTTATTCATTAAGTTTTTGATGAGCTTACGGGCCATTTCCAAGATTCAACTATTATGAATTGTGCTGATATGAGTATTCATGTCTGACTGTAACATGATTTTATTTCTCTTGGGAAGATATCTAGAAGGGGAATAGATTATTTTGAGTCTTTGAAATTTATGAAACTTCAGCTGTGGCTTATATATGATAATTTTCTAAGCATATAAATAAAGAATGTTTATGTTTAGCAGTAACTATGTATCAACATACACAGATACAAATTGTAAATTAATTGAGTGAATGCAATATTGTCATAAAAGATCCATATATTTGGTGTTTATCCCTGGCACAGAATTTCTAAAACTATTGAAATTTAAATTGATAGCAGTAATAGTTTATATTTAAAATGTTCCCCAGTCTCATGCACTCACAAGTAGGGCTCTGTGAATGGCTGGATCATGACTGTGTGATATAGGATTAAGGGTATGTAATGAATCAGTGTATTGTGGATTGGATGGGAAAACCTACCCGGGCTGTGAGTGGCAGCAATCAATGAGTTTGCAGCCTACACAGGACAGAAGGGAGAGAAAGGCCCTGGCTTTCTGTTTTCTCCCTGCTTTGCTATGGACTGTTTCTCCTCTGCCATGCCATTCTGCCCTGCTGCTATGCCTCAAGGTCGGATCACAGACTGAAAACACTACAGAGTATGTGTTAATTAAACTTCTCCTCCTTTAACTTGCTGGTGTTAAGTGTTTTCTGTAGGCAATGAGAAAACTAACCAAAGCAATGGCACTGATAAAAACATCTTTCAAATAATCTTTTTTATCCTTATTTTTATATTGAGGTGAGAAGAATGAAACCCAGAGGAGTGTCTTGCATTGTTGACAACAATATACTTTCAGTCACATTTCAGTTCATGTCCATCACGTGGCTTTGGAGAGCTGCTGAAGGGGAAGGGGCTGGTTTCCAGGGCAACCAACCAGGTGATTTGAGTTAGCTCTCTGTCCTTCAAATACCATTTCAGAGGGGGGCAAAGGGCTACAGATTGTGTTAATTGTCAGTGCAAATGGTTTGATCAACTATGTCAGTGTACTGATACTTCAAACAAATCCTAGCCAAAGGAGTTTGGAGAAAATGGTGAAAAGAATCTATGTGTGAGGAAGATGACATTTCATCAACTCCATGGAAAGTGCCAGGATTCTGTGCTCAAGACACTTCTAGACCTTACCCTGTATCTTTCTTCATATGTTTACTAAAGCCTTTTAAAATATCTTTTGTTAAAAAATATAATAATGATGCTAATGATGAGAGTAAGTGGACCACTTCCCTGGGTTTCTATGAGCCACTTAATCAATGGGCCATGAGAACCTCTGATTTGCACCCAAGTCAGATAAAAGTTGTAGGTAACCAAATATTTGCAATTAGCATCTGAGCCAGTGGGAGTTGCCTGGTGAAACAGAGCCCTGTAACTGTGGAGTCTAAACTAAATCTCACAGTTGGTGTCAGAGTGCACAACTTGTTGTTTTCCAAGATCTGGAGAACTGACTGAAGTGAGAAGTGTGCATGTGATGTAAGACTTACTTTATATAAGCAAGAAGTTTTTTTTAATTTTAGTTTATGTATTTTCTATAAAGGTAACATTGTTCAAACTATTAGTTAATAAAATATTTATGCTAAATTATCCAACCAAGGTTAACTTATCTACATGGTTTTTGACAATTTTAAAACATTCAAAATTTTCATGCTTCACTTCTTGTATATTCCTGCTATGTCTTCCTGATCTGTTGTACTTTATTATCAAACTTTGTTTCTACTTTAGCAATACAAAATCTTACAGTACTGTAAATTAAATACACTAAAAATAACAATCCTCTTCTCACAGACATTTTGCTATTAGGGTATCCAATATAAATCTGATTTTTATTTCCAGAAACTTCGTAAAAATTTCCTGTCAGGTAATTTGTCAAAATTTCCCTACAGTATGTCAAGAATACTTTATTTTTCTTTATATACCACACCCTATGACACCTATGAACCTAATTAACATGAGATTTCATCTTGTGTTAATTATGAGGTGGGTTTTGGCATGATTTATTCAAATATTTACTGTTGCCTTGATTTCTTTTTCATTTATATTGAATACTACTCTTTATTAGCTTATTCCTTCACCTTCTTTAGTATGTGTTTATTATCCTAGCATTGATAATCATTTCTGATGCCTCCTATGAAAATGATTTCTTCTCTAGTTCATTAGTTGTTTTTTTTGTTTTATTGTTTTGTTTTGAGACAGGGTCTCATTTTTTGTAGTTCAGGCTAGCCTTGAGCTCAGTCTTGAACTCATAGCAATTCTCTTGCCTTTGCAGTTCTCCTGCCTCTGCCTCCCAAGTGCTGGGATTACAGATGTGAGCCACCATGCCCAGCACTGTGGTATGTGGTTCTGATTGCTAGTGGGCATGAGTCATCACAGCAGGCATTTTTGTATGTGGTTACTAGGGATCAAACCCAGGCCCTTGCACTTGCAAGGTGAGCACCAGAACCCACTCAGCTAAATCCCCAGGCAAGTTCATTAGTTTTTGATTGTGAAATGTATTACCCATGCATATGTTAGTTTTTTATTTTCTCATAATTGTCTTATTATTTTAATTTGACTTTTTATTTTATTAGTGGACTTTCTGCTCCCATGACAAATATTATCTGCTTAAAATATTTTAAATGTGTAGTCTTCCTCAGTGTCGGGTGGTATGTGGCCAAGGATCAGGTTCAGAGGCCCAGACCTGGAGGTGGGGATGGGGTGATTGTGTAGAGTCACCAGACAGACTCAGAGAGGTTTTGGCAAACACTTCTATCTTTACTGAGTACTACAAAGGCTTATACAGAGCACAGGGAGTGGATGTGGCTATGAACACATAGGGCAACAGGGCTGTAGCTGACTGGTTGAGCACAGTTTTGGTTTTTTGGGGTTTTTTTTGTTTTTTTATCTTTATTGGTACATTATGAATGCACATCATAATCGCATTCAACATTGAGAGTTTGTACCAGAATATGACATGACTTGATTCTCATTTTTCCCTTCCCCCCTCCCTGCACCCCCATTCCCTATATACACAATCTTTGTTTTCTTTTTTTTCTTTATTACCATACTTGTTTTCCCCTTGTTATTTACCCTTACACTCTTTCCTTTTAAATATTTTCTACTTTACAATATCAACTATACATACTAAAACTCATTTACAACTTCATTTTCTCATACCAGAGAAAAGATATGATATTTTTTACCTTTACGGTTAGCTGTTCACCAAGGAGGAGGAATGGGAGGCTCCCTAGAGGCTGTAGGCCAGTTTCTATGCATGGGAGTGAGAGTGCTCAAACTCCTTTGGGTTTCTCCTAGTTTTCTAGGAGACATACATAGACATACTTGGCCCAACCCAACTTTAGCCTCTCCTTCATCATTGTCAATTATCATTGAATAGAGATTATCCAGGACATGATCCTTCTTGGGTTTATGTCATAAACCCTGAATATTCTACTTTACCTACTATATTGCACAAGAAGGAAAAACATAAAAGTCAGTTCATGTGTCACTTAGAATCACAGAGAATAAATATGAATGGGTAAATGAATTTACAGTGCACAAACATTATATCCTCCATTAGAGATCCGCTGTCTACTTGCCACATCCTCGCTCAGTTATCCTGATCCTCTGTAGACATGTTTGTCAATCTTCACTGGTTTATACTTTGTCGTGTAATCTGCAGCCCTTGGAGTTAAGTGCCACGTGGTTGGGAAAAGATTATCTAGAACCAGTTGTCCTTTCTAGGGCTGTTGAGGTCTGCTTGTCACCAGCCATTCCTAAGGGCTATTTTGTGGATTTCTTCACTGCACCTGAAAGACGTGGATGGTGCCCCTGTTTTAAGAATTGATCTTATTAAAACAAAGGACAGAGAGGGGACAGAGCAGTGGAAAATTATGAGGAGAGACAATCACACTGAAAAGTGTATGTGAACACAGTTTTTGGTCATTCATCAAGATTTTGTATTTAATTCAAAGCTACTGTTTTTCTTTAGTAATACTCAGTCTTTTGTCTCCATAAAATTTTCTCCAGATTCATTTCTTCTATCTCTCTTTTACTCTTTCCTCTGTTTCACACATCTTAGGACTTAGGTTATCATACCACATACTCTAGAGGCCAAACTTATATCCTTACTTTATGAGGAAATTTAAGGACATAAAATTTAAGTGATTTGTCACACATAACCAAACCAATGTGCAAGATAGACAAATCATGTACTGTTATATTTCACTATAATTCCCTTGAAATATATACCATATAACAAGTAATACACAGGAATAGTTTCTCAAAGTGCCATTTGCTCAGTCAATAAAAAAAAATCATCTTACTTTTACAAATGCTGAAGCTGGATGATCATTTCAAATTTGCCCAACAAATTCAAATACATAGGAGATAGTTTCAGTCCCTAAGGTTCATTTCCAGTTGGTAGAAATCAGAAAGGCTGTTGAATAAGCATAAAGAAAATTGTGAGGTTCATTTACAAAGACAACTCATGCAGAAATTGCATAGATATACCCCATAAGTGGACACTGAGTGTTTATAGTTTAAACTGCTTCCAGTGATGTGCACAGAGCAAATGGAAGTCATGCATAGCAGACAACAACTAAGGGAATATTAGCTCTTTTCTCAGGTAAATGCCTTTTAGTGCAATTTTCTGAACAACAGCTCTTGAAACAATGTAAAACATTTAATTTTTAATCATCATATAGTTGCTTGTTATGGGAAGAGTTAGGTGCACTGGTGCCAATTCCTAAAATGCAACCAGTCAAGTGGAAAAGACCATTTACATTGATATTTACCCTTGCCATCCCTAGAAAAGTTAAAACAGCTGCCTAAAATATTTGCTCATTTAAGGATTTTCTTTTGTTTCTTGATTTCTTAAATTTCTGTCCACTTTAAATTTTGGATGAACTGCTTATTTGAATATAAGAAGATTATTTTGAGTAAATCTCAGAACTCAAGTAATGCTGAACTTTGTCAGTATAAGGCATTCTACTAGGTGTTTGGATTCTAAAGCAGAAACTCTTCATTGGCCCATTGACCAGTCATTCAAGAAAGCCCCCAAAATAAGCTCTGTTGCTTCTCTGTCCTGATTAGTACCCTCTGGAAAGTTGACCAAAGTTTCTTAGCTTTAGACAAGTCATATTATCAACCAGCTTGACAAGATAGTCTAATATAATATGAAACTTACAGCTGAGCACAAGAGCCAAGGCAAAGACCACTTAGTCATTTATTGTCTTACTAAAGTACAAATACTGTTACAAAAAGGAGAGACAGAAAATGGCAGATACAATGACCTGTGTGCCAACTAATTTTCTAGTTATCTTACATTTGTAACTCAATTAGATTAGCATAGACCCGGAATACTGTTACCAGAAATTAGCTCCTCCCTCAAAATGTCCCCATTTTTTCTGGAATTCCTTTATGTAATTATCTCTCAGTGTGCAGGAAGTAGGGTATTCAGTATTTCTACTCCAGTCTATCAGACCCTAATTCTTCAGTGGATGAAGGGTCGAGGCTATACTTTGCCAAGAATAATTATCCAGTGGTAGCGTCACTGTTTCTACTACTCTTGTATTGAGGGTGGGATATGATATTTTTCATTTTCCTTTTTGCCCTCAACTCTAGTATGGTATTTTCCTAACTCCCTAAAGATAACTGACCTTAGGCAATAGCTTTTTATAATAATTGTTAGAATTCCCTCAGAGGGTCTTCTACTTGGTGTATACTCAGCCACTCCAGACCCAGATCTATCCTTCCTCATTTCCTGGAGTCCCACTCCTTGCTCCAGAGACTTCTCTGTTTCAGCAATGGAAATCCAAACCTAAAATCCTCAGTCTAATAAGTCAATAGGACACAAAATAAGAGGAAGTGCCATTCATTTAGTATTTATCCAAACCAATCAACTTGATTCCATAGAGAAGCACTTAATCTTTGAATAACCATAAAGAACAGGTATGATTATACGCTTCACCTTATAATGGTGGGAAAACTGTATCTTGGCCAAGTTAATAGATTTCACACTGTCATGTAATTCCTAAAGTTCTATGAATTCAAGTTTGGCCAACTTCGCATTCACTGCTTTTCATGATATTACCTTCTTTTTCTTTAAATTATAAAGAATATGAACTATTACTGAATAAGGAAACTTAGACATACACACTTTTGTAAATTGTTTACATGCAAATAATACTTTCTTCATGTTATTATCTTTCTTTTATGACATCTTGGTTTACATTACTCATTATCAGTGAAAGAATATTTCAAAAAGTACTATAGAGAGTTATTATCCTATGGGTATTATTATTATTATTAACTTTTAAGTTTTAATGATATTTGTAGAACAATATTTTTATTTATACAATGACATAAAAATCTATATTGTTGGAAGAAAATTATATAGCTTTTCTGATCATTTAAGATAAGAACTATGAACTGTGAAAATCCCAAAGCTGACTGCTTTGAGATGTTTTGTGAAAAGTATTCAAAGACTTTTGAGTTATACAGTGTTTGGTCTGCAGAAGCCAGGATAAAATGAAATAGAAATCTGGATTTGTGTCAAGAATGCTTCATACTCCTCCATATCATAAAAATAGAGTAAGTTATTATTTAAGAAACATGTAAAAACATTGAAATTAAGATTTGATATTAGCATTGTATGTTATATATTGTGAAATAGAAAATGCTCAATGTAAAATAAGGTGAAAGGGGACAATGTTGAGATTGTAACAAAAAAGTAAGGAAACAAATTTTATGTACATGGGGGTGGTAGGGTGGGTAGGGCTATGGGAAAAAATGAGAATTAAGTTGTGTCTTATAGTGGTACAAATCCCCATTATGGAGTGCAATCATGATGTGTATACTTAATGTACCAATAAAGATAATTTTTAAAAAAAGATTTGATATTAGCACTGATAAAATTATAGCAGTGATTTAAGTGTGAGCATAACTGCAAAAAAAATCTAGTTATCATTTATTGACTATCTTCTATGTATGAAGAGTCATGTTAGATGTCCTGTTTCTGATATCTAACCACTCCTCTTCCTGTCAGTAAATCTAAGTGGGGACAGGGGCTTAAAAAGGTCAGTAAGTTATGCACTCAAAGTCACTAGTGAGACAAACTATAAACTGAAGAGAATTTCATTTCTGGCCCATACCCATCTGAAATTCACAATCATGACACTGAAAGTTCTGCATCAGAGATTTGAACCCAGGCCTCGACCTCTGAAATCCTTTCCCTTTGATGGCCTACACATCATAATTGCATTCAACATTGAAAGTTTGTACCAGAGGGAAGGATATTTAGCTCAGTGGTTCTGGTGCCTGTCTTGCAAGTGCAAGGACCTGGGTTCAATCCCTGGCAACCACATAACAATACTGGGCGTGGAGACTCACCCCAGCAGCAATCAGAACCACATACCACAGCGCCAGGCATGGTGGCTCATGCCTGCAATCCCAGCACTTGAGAGACAGAGGCAAGAGGATTGCTGTGATGTGAGTTTGAGGCTGAGCTCAGGGCCAGCCAGATCTACAAAGGGAGACCCTGTCTCAAAAGGAAAAAAAAAAAAAAGATACAAAGTTTGTACGAGAATAATGACATGACTTGATTGTCCTTTTTTTCCTTTTCCCCCGCCCTGCCTCTCCCACCCCTATATACACAATTTTTGCTTTCTTTCTTCTTTATTATTACATTTGTTTTCCCCTCATTATTTACCCTTACACTTATTCCTTTTAAATATTTTCTACTTCACAATATCAACTATACATATTACAACTCATTTAAAACTTCATTTTCTCATACCAGAGAAAAGATATGATATTTACATATCTGTGACCTGTTTATTTAGCTTACTAGGCGATCCTCAAGGTACATCCATTTGAGTATGAATCACTCAATCTTAGCATTTTTAATGGCAAAGTAATACCATTCTATAAAAGAACCACATCTTTTGTATCCAGTCTCCACTTGATGGACATGTGGGTTGTTTCCAAGACTTAGCAATCACAAACTGAGCTGCTATAAACGTGGGTGCAAATATGTCTCTGTGAAATTACTCTTTATTATTATTTTTTTAATTATCTTTATTGGTACATTAAATATACACATCATGATTGCACTCCATAATGGGGATTTGTACCAGTATAAGACACAACTTAATTCTCATTTTTTCCCATAGCCCCACCCACCCTACCACCCCCCCATATATATAAAATTTGTTTCCTTACTTTTTTGTTACAATCTCAACATTGTCCCCTT
>PVIR01008712.1:0-28540 GCA_004026965.1 Petromus typicus
GTGAGTCTCTCACCTCAGCTTCCTATGTCTCTGGGTGTGTAGGTCTAGGCCACCATTCTCAGTCTTCCTTTTAAAAATGTAAATGAAGGACCAGGAATTTAGCTCAGTGGTTCCAGTCTGCCTGGCAAGCACAATCCCCAGCACCACATACACCACAATGCCGGGCATGATGGCTCACACCTATGATCTCAGCACTGAGGAGGCAGAGGCAGGAGGACTGCGGAAAGTTCAAGGCTAGACTGGACTACATAGTGAGGTCAGGGACAGCCTGAACTACAAAGTGAGACCCTGTACTTGGCTAGCATGTATGAGCCTGAAGACTCCACCCACAGCACCATGGCAGGTGGCGGGGAGGCAGATTGCAGGTTCAGGCCACAGCACTGCAAAGTAGATTAATAAATAGCACCTTCCTGGAAAAGAAATCCAAGCACACAGCTCTTACTCTGTTGGACAGTGTGACAAGGCTGTGCTGTTGAGCTTGTCACCGTACCTGTGCCGTCTGACTGCTGGACAGTCAGGCCTTTCTCTCAGATACCCTCAGAGTGGAAACCGTAGGCTGTAAGCTCTCTGCTCTGTACTTCCCTCAAGGTGCTGTGTTAGGGGCCGGGGATTTAGCTCAGTGGCTCTGGTGTCTGCCTTGCAAGCGCAGGGTCCTGAGTTCAGTCCCCAGTAACCACATACCACAATGCTGGGCATGGTGACTCATGCCCATCAGCAGTTAGTACCAGCGACCACAGTGCTGGGTGTGATGGCTCATGCCTGTAATCCCAGCACTCAGGAGGAAGAGGCAGGAGGATTGCTGTGAGTTTAAGGCTTGCCTAGGCTATATAGTGAGCTCAGGGCCAGCCTAAACTACAAAAGTAAAACCCTGTCTCAAAAGGGAAAAAAAAAAATTCTATGTTAGCTTCTTGTGACTACAATAATAAATTGCCACAAGCTGGTGGCTGAACATAACATAAGTCATTCTGGCCTGGTTCTGGAGACCAGAATTCTAAAATCAGTCCGTGGGGCCAAAATCCAGGCATAGACCTTGCCCCCTCCAGAGGCTCTTAGGTGAACAGCCACTCCTGGTGGCCATGGACTCTTAGAATGACCTGCATCTGCTAGTCTTGAAGGCCAGCATCTTCAGATCACTTCTGCTCTGACTTGGCAGGGCCTCCTCCTCAGCGAAAGTAGAGATTTTGTGAACTTGTCAATACTGAAAAGAAGATTCAAAGAAAAGTGAGCAATGCAAAGCCTTACTAACTCCCTTTGAGAAGAAGACTGTGGACTGAAGTGGCTGCCGACCAACTCCCAGAAAGTCACTGCAGACACTTCCATGGAAGCTGCTGGGTCTCAGCCCGCCCCTACTCCCAGACTCTTCATGGCTTTCCAGCCCTCAGGCAGTAGGTGGCACACATCTCTTCCATGAAGACAAAATAAAAACTGATCAGTTAAGACTAGGGAAAAAGTAAATTCAGTATATCGGCTGATTCATAAATTGGTTATTCAGTGAATTGGCCATTTGGCAAATTGGCTCTTGGTAAAATCATCCTGCTTCCCAGAAAACAGTACAGAACTCTAGGCTCAGCTGGGCTGCAGTCAGCCCTGCCTAGAGCAGGACTGCACTGCCCCTCTGCTTCTTATGCGCTGCACATATGTAGACTTTGCCCTTGTCGGAACTGGTCTGAGTTTGACCACTCACAGCCTCGGGCCTGCTGAGAACGAAGAGAAAGAAGCAGCAAGAGTGGGTAGGTGTCCCTTTCTTTAGGTCCTAGCTCAGTGGAACCCCAGTGTCAGGAAGTAGCTGAGCCTCTCTGTGTGGGCCAGGGCCACACTGACAGTCAGTCACGTGCTGTACATAAGAGCACACTAGCATGGACAGGCAGTGCAAAATGGCAGGATTGTGAGAGCCACCTTTACGGTCATGAGATTAAATGTCATACAATAAATGGTTGTATATGCCTGGAATATCCTACACAGGCCTATTGGCCATTATTTAAATATTGTTTTGACATAATTACTAATCCTATGTCTTTATTATACTGACAGTACCTACACATATTGATAGTAATACCACCTTTTTTTTTCATTTGTTGTATAACTTTGCATACAGATCCTTAAATTCCTTTGGAGACAGCTTCCTCTGTGGGTACCTGACACATTTGGGGGTTTTTTGTAACTTCAAAAGCCAGTTCTGATTGCTTGACATCAGTAGGATGGCCATAGGCATAAATACAGCCACAGAGCACCACGTCGCCAGCTGGACATCTCACGGGTGTGCCCTCTGGAAGCCTAGCACCTTAGCAGAGAGGGCAGAGTGACCCCAGGAGACCCTAGGGATTCTGAATATGAATGCGCCATAGGAGTAGCTGTTTCAGTGGAGTACAAGGGAAAGAAAAGAAATCCGAAAGAAAAGAATTGAGAAACAGCAACAGGAAAGGAAGCCTGTAAGTTTGTGCCTACCAACTGTACGATTTGCCTATTTGGTGAGAGCCTAGATGAAAATGTGAGTCTATTTATGTTCATAGTGTCTTCTAAAATAATGCTGGAGGACTTAAGAATAACTATTATTTCCTGTGATCACATGTTACGAGTAGTCTACATTTACTTACGGAGCAGCGCTCCTGGCTGAGTTCATACTGAAGGAGTTCGCAGATGTCTGCTTTAGCACAGGGACATAAAGGATCCAGCTAGATATGGACGTATGTGCAGCTCAGTCTGGTTACGGGAATTACTGACTCAAAAGCTGTTGTAGAAATATGTATCCCTGCCTGCAATGAGGTTAAATGGAAAACTGACACCAAACCAAATTAATAAGTACAAAGCCAGACTAAGTTATTCAGAATTAAAAAGTTATTTAGAATTACCATGCAGGGATTGGAGCTAAAACCAGCTCAGTGGCCCTGATAACATCTTTTCCAGGATGGAAAAGTCTGGCCCGGAAGGCACAGAGGGGCTGGTGTGCCAGGCAGTGCCATGCAGAGGCAGGCGCCAGGCTGCTGACCGTGCCGAGGGAGTCTCCCAGTCCCCTCTTGGCTAGTGTGGGCAGTCACTTGGGAGTCTGGGCAGCATGCACACGCAGGCATGGTGCTGGGCTCCTGTGGCCTGCAAGAGTTCTCTGGACCCAGGAGCGAGCTGCATTTCACCACGGGAATGCCCGCTATGGGAGTGGGCCAGGGTGTGGAGCCAGGTGCCAGTGCACTGACCATGCAGGACCGACGTGATCTCCACTGTGCTCATGGGCTGTATTGACTGAAAATTTCTGCAGTAAACAGAAGCTAGTTTTGGTTAATTTTCAAAAGAGTTTCCCTTAGCTTGTCAAGTCCCTACAATAGCACAAAAATTATATTACCATCTCACAGCCCTGGAGGTCGCAACCCTGGGGCATTTACAGCCATAACTGAGGGGAATGAAACGTCAGTAGTAAGTCCAGTTGTTGAGCTGCTGAGGTTAAGCAGCAGCTGTCTTCTGAGGTGCAGGAGAGACATTGCTGCTGTCTGTTTCAGTGCCCGGTGCTGTGCTAGATAAAAAGAGCAGTGCGGCAGTGCTGCGGGGCGGCAGTTGGAAGAAGCCTGTCCAGGACCACTCCTGGACAAGAGCTGAGTACGTTCACATTTTCTTGCTCAGAATAAGAAAGCAAAGTAAGGGAAAAGAATGCTGCCGAAGAACGTGGGGCTGCTACGCTGCTGGAAGGTTGGCTGTTTCAGCCTTTTCAAATTATAAGATACAGTGTACATATAAAAATGTGAATGAAGCATAACAAGGAATTATTTGAAAACTGCCCATTGTAGCCACTGTTGAAATCCGTAACTAGAACATCACTGGCCCCCAGGACACTTTTTCCCAGTCCCAGCTCCCTCCGCCTCCCCAGCAGTCATCATCCTGCTTCCCTTGGGGGGGGGGGGCACTGGCTGGGGGCACTGGCTCGCCTGGCTGGGCTGTGCCGGGCTTGAGACTCTAAATGGAGCCGGACGCAGTGCACATCCACCTTCCCCTGGCAGCGGCACCTTGGAGGGTGCCTGCACTGGGAGTCGTAGGAGAGCCCGCTGGGCTTCCGCCTTGCAGGGTGCCTGCACTGGGAGTAGTAGGAGAGCCCGCTGGACTTCCGCCTTGCAGGGTGCCTGCACTGGGAGTAGTAGGAGAGCCCGTTCAGCTTCCTTGCTGTGATATTCTGTCATGGAGTCTGTCACCATCCTTTCCCATTGTGCCTCTGGTGGCTCTGCGGTTGTCTCTGGCATGTGGCAAGTGGCATGGTGTAGATCCTTCCCTGGTGTCCGGAGTGTGGGGTGTCTGCGCATGCAGCCTGTGCACTGCCCTCCCAGGTGACTGCAGCCTGGCTCCGCCTGGGCTGGGCAGAGCGTGGCCAGCCTGTCCCTGGCTGGGCAGTAACTCTGCCGCTCTCCCGAGCATCTCCCTGCTGTAAGAGGGCGAGCAGTTTTCAAGGCTGCTGTGTCCTGTGAAGTTCACCAGCCCTTCTACACTGTGTGACCTACCGGGGTGCTTGTGCACTCAGCTCTCCAGTTATGTTGGGCCACTGCTCAGGGGAACAGGGACTCACCCAAGCTGGGCCCCAGGAGGGCCTCAGCTCAGGGCCAGATAGCAAACAGTGCACAAGTTGGGTGATTTCCCAGGCATTGCTCAAGGCCCTGTGCAGTTTGTTTAAGGACCGCACGAGGCGCTGTCAGAAGGTGAAAGTGCCGGCTGGAGCAGGTGCTGAGCTAAGAAGCCGGAACCTGGAGGCGCTTGGCACCGGCTGCCTCCCCAGGGAGAAGGTGGCCTCCCCGAAAGCGGGGTCTGTGAAAGAAGTGCGTTCCGGCCGAGGGACCGCCAGTGAGCGGTTCGGACGGGACGCCGAGTCTCGGAGCAGTTGGAGGCGCAGCCGAGCTGCCTGCCGAGGGAGAGAGGCCGGGAGAGAGGCCACGCGAGCCGCTCCTCCCGCGCGGTGTGGTGGTGTCGCCTGAGCGAGGGCGGAGCAGCCTGGCGGGGGCTGGCCTCGGACCTGGGTTTCCACGCGTGGGGAGCGGGGGTCTTTGGCCCCCCCTGGCCGCGCTGCTGTGAAAGGGGAGGAGGCGGCACCCCGTGGATCCTGCCGGGAGGGAGGCGGATGCAGCGGCCGCGAACTGTGGTCCTGCGGGTCCTGCCCAGCTCCCTGCTCTGCCTCGCCGCGGGGTGTGAAACGTGAGGGCTCCGAGTGAAACCCAGGCTTCCAGCCGGCCACGGCGGGCGGGCGGAGACTGGACTGCGCTCGGGAGGCAGCTCTGCTGGAGAGCGGGCGCCCCGCAGCGGCCACACGGCCCAAACCCCTCCTCCCGGAGAACTTTTCAAGGAAACGAAACTGAAATTGACCCAGAGCCATCTTGCTGCCTTGGACGCCATGGACCCGACGCAGGTAAGGCCGCCGCTTACCGGCTGGGCTGGGCTGGGCTGGGCGAAGTGCGCGCTCCCTGCTCAGCGGCCGGGCCTCCGGGCCAGCCTGGCTCCCCTCCACGCCAGTCCTGCCGGCCCTGGGCACCGCTTTCGTAGCCAAGGGCCTTTCCAGCACCCCAGAACCAGGTCCCACCCCCGAGAGCCTTCGGGAGACCACGTCCAGCTCGCAGCAGCCAGAGGCATCGGTAGCAGCTGCCTTCAGGGTGGCTAAACCCGGAGCACAGGTGGCCACGCTGGAAGCAACCGGCTCTCCGACGGGACCGCGCGGATGGGCCGGAGCAGACAGGCTTCCGACCGCGCGCACTCGGCCTTGTGAGAGGGGACTGCGGGAGGAAGCCGGCCGGACCTGCCCGCCTGGGCCGAGAGGGGACTTCTGGGGGAGTGGGAATGAATGCTCTTCCCCCCGCACGGCTGTGGTGTGCCGTTAAAACTCAGGACCAGCCACAAAATGCAAATCGCGTCTCAGTGTTTGAAGTGTCACAGACTGCTACTATGTGTCTATCTCTAAAGGCCTTCTTTAAAGGGATCAGACACTCCTGATGTGATGGAAAGCATCTCTGCGCCCCACCCCCAGGCGGCCGCACCTCCTGATTGGAAATAGAGAAGTGTAAAGGGAAATGGGGAGGCCGTGAATGTGAGGCGAGGAAGTGACCCGGAAGGGTTAGGAATGCCCCTGCAGCTGCTGTCTGCACCACCGTGCTCAAGTGGGCTTGGTTCTTAGGGGTGGAAACGCAAAGCTGATCATCTCCCTACAGCTAACACCTTCCGAAATAGCTGTTAATGGATCTTTTCCTTTGTTTGTTTATTCTAATGTGTGCGTGTAAGGTTCCCCTTTTGTATACAGGAGAGATTAAAGTGGACATTTACTTTGCAACATCTTTTTAACTTGCTCCTAACTATCACATATTTATAAAAGCTACTCTTCCACATCTTGAATGTCTTATAACTTCTTCAGTTCTTTTAAGGATGAGCACTCAAGTATTTGCCAGATTTTGGCTAAGAGTAGCAGTTTAAATCTGTACATTATTTAGCTAGAAAATGACTTCAGCCACCTTGAGACAAAGTGTTGTTGAGAAACGGTCTCACTGTGTAGTTCAGGCTGACCTTAAACTCCTGGCAGTCCTGCCTCAGCCTCCCGAGTGCTGCGGTTGCAGCCGGTTGTTTTTCCAAGGTCACTTTAAAAGCTGCTCCGAAAACCCCTGTAGTTGCTACAGTTCAGTTCTGTGGGCACTGGACACTCTGGCTACCTCTCCTGTGCCTGGCAGTGGGGGGTCAGGGTGCACAAGAGGAGGACTATGTAGGTAGGGATGTCTTGTTCCTGCAGCCACAGATTCAACAAATGTTAGTTAGTGTCAGCTTTGTACCAGGTGCTAGGAAAAACGAAGTTGACTGAGGTGTCGTCCTTGTCTCCTGGAACTCACTATAGAGGTGCTATGAAGACCAAGAGTGGAATCAAGCATAATTTGTAGAACAGCAATTTATTAATTGCCTTTCCAATGCACTACACTCTGTTTGTGCCATTGTTGTTTTAAAATCTAGTAGTTCTGATAAAAAATAAATAGTGTAACAGGCAGTCTGACAGAGGAAGCTGTATGGTAATGAGGGGCTGGGTCTGGAAGGCACTTGTCAGAGATGGTAGAGAGGCCCAGGACCATGGGAGATATGGCTGGCTGGTGGGCAGGCAGCAGAGATGACTCGGGGTTTTAGCTGTAATAACCCAGTAATAAGAACAGGAAAAGAGGCGCCTTCGAGGAAATGATCAGTTTGGTTCAGAACATGGTGTTTGAGATAGTGGCAGGGTAGCTAAGTGGCCATATCTAGCTAGGTAATTGGATCTTAAGTCTCTGCACAAGATGCAGATTGTAGTCACTGGAGATCATTTGGGTTTGAGTTGCGGAAGAGCGCTAGTTTAGGTTGGAAGTGCTGCAAGGCAACCCGGCTGACCATGTGCTCGAGGCAGGCTGGGGGGTCTGTGAAGCCAGAACCAGAGGGTGCCGGTGGAATCGGGTCCCAGCAGTTCAGAGTGGAAGACACAGGGAAATCATCCTCAGAAAAGAGCAAGTCTGCAACCTACAGCCCACAGCCAATTCAGTGTGCTTCCTGTTTCTGTAAATAAAGTCTTACGAATCATAAGGGACTGCTGTTGCACAAGAATGGCAGACCTACCTGGCCCTTCCAGAATATCTGTACTGGCCGAAGGAAGAGCGGTTCAGGATCTGACGACTTGGTGGTGGCCTGGTTAGAGCCACAGTGGCATTGAAGGGCACCTGGACAAGCCAAGCAAGAGGCACAAAGTGGAGGAAGAGGTCACTGATGTAGAAGTTAGGGGACCGCACGGCCAGGACTCCCGAGAGTGACAGCCAGGAAGGCCGGAGTCCCCTGTGGCGAGGGTTTCCTCAGAAGGGCTCACCTGGGTGCCATGCTGGCCTGTCTCTCCTGGAGAGGTGTGTGAGGAGCGGACAGAAAGGCCACTGGAGAAGGGAGCACCGCTGCCCTGCAGCCCTCAGGGGACTCAGAGGAAGGGACACAAACTCAGGGAACAGGGCCACTGCTGTCCCCTGGTCCATCCTGCCCACCCTGGAGGAAAGCCCCAGGGCAAGAGAGCAAGACGCTGCCAGGCGCCAGGTCCTGGGAGTGCCTCTTGCCTTGCACCCTCCCCAGGGAGCGGTGCAGCAAGCTCCTGAGTGAAATGGTGTTCTGGGAGGCGCACGGCAGCAGGGGAGGCCTCCTGTGACTGGGACAGCGGGGTTCGGAAGGTGGGCCGTGTAGGCGGCCAGGGAAGGGGGGCTGAGGGAGAGACAGGCCAGCATGGCACCCAGGTGAGCCCTTCTGAGGAAACCCTCCTCCGTCCTTAAAACTGCACATCTGGTCCTCCAGGGCTCCGAGATAAGCAGAGCTCCTTTTGGAGGTCATCCTGTTACATCCCTTTGTGCCCTGGTGGGGAGGGCCACTCAGTTCACTGAAATCTCTTCTTTTGTCACAGTTATCCCCACGGCAGTTGAGGTGATGTTTAAGTTCAAAACTATTTATTTGTTTTTCTGATTTTTCCAAGAGGAATGTTTGGGCTAGGTAGAAAGGGCTCTCTGCAATGCCCTTGCATTGCATCCCTTCCCTGAGTTAGGTCACGGAGAAGCTGTCCCGAGGTTGCCAAACCTCTGCACCGTGTTGGGAACCCTGCAGGCTTTGCTTCCTGCTCTGATTCTCATTGGTGCCCCCTGGTCAGTACTTCCCAGGAGGCTGTAACCCTAGGTTACACTGGGGCAGCTTTGTGGGCAGTGGCTGGCAGAGCCCCCACTGCAGCCCTGTTCACTGGCTTTCCTCCATCTTTCCCACAGGGTTATTCCATCTATGGACACTGCTCCCACCCCAGCCTGAGCTGTGAGCAGAGCAACGCCAGACAGCAGCCACTGGGGCCAGGATCATACCTTAACAGTTTCCAGCTCCAGCAAATAGAGTTTCTCAGGGGTCAGCTTCCGGAAGTGCCCCTGCCTAGAAAACAGACCCCATTACTGCCACTCCCACCTCCATTCCTCCAAGGACACTTCCCAGGATTCTGGCCGAGGTACCCAGGACCCCCTGCTGGAGGCAGGCAACTAGAAATCAAGGGTGTCCCCAGGGTCACACCTTTCCGAAGTCCGGAGCTCCGGGTAGGATCTCAGTTTCCTTCACCACATGGCAGAGTGTCATGGAGAGGTGTCCATGGGCTTTCCTCGCAATTCCAGGACCTGAGCATCAGCCAGAGTCAGGAGCAAAGGATCTTAGAGCTCTTTGAAGAGCTAGGAGAACAGGCGGCCACCACAGCTCGCGATCTAGCCAGGAAGCTCAGGGTGCCGAAGAAGGAAGTTAATCACGTTTTGTACTCACTGGCAAAGAAGGGTCAGCTCCAGCGTAAGGGGACAGGGTCACCCCCTTTATGGAGCATTGCAGCCTCAGCTCGGGCCCGGAATGAGCCCAGTGAAGTAGTAAGACCAGACAACCACAGTCCCGGACCCCCCAACTCTGAGCCCAGTTTGGAGCCAGAGGAGGGAAGCTCCACATCTGACTTGGAAGATCCTCCTGAGCCTTTTGACATGGCTGAGATCAAGGAAAAAATCTGTGACTACCTGTTCAATGTGTCGAACTCCTCTGCCTTGAGTCTGGCTAGAAACATTGGCCTCACGAAGGCCCGGGATGTGAACACAGTGCTGATTGAGCTGGAGAGGCAGGGGGAGGTTTGCAGGCGAGGGGCCACTCCTCCCGTGTGGCATCTGACAGACAGGAAGCGCGAGAGGATGCAGGTCAGGAGAAATGCGTGCGGGGCCCCTGCAGCTGCTCCCCCTGCCGTCCCTGCGGCCGCAAGGAGCGTCACACGCCCTGCCTGTCACCTGCCCCCGTCAGATGCTTCAGATAGCAGTGTGGCCACGGCCAGAGTGGAGAACGGGCAGGAGCCTGTCGTAAAGTTAGAGAGTAGAGAAGAGGCCCGGCCGAGAGCAGTGAGGCTGAAGCCGCCATTCTACCGCAGTAGCCCTTCAAAAGCAGGGTACGTGGACTTTGAGAATGGCCAGTGGGCCACAGATGACATCCCAGATGACTTGAACAGTATCCACGCAGCACCGGGTGAGTTTCGGGCCATCATGGAGATGCCCTCCGTCTACAGCACTGGCTTGGCACGGTGTTCGCCCTACAAGAAGCTGACAGAGTGTCAGCTGAAGAACCCTGTCAGCGGGCTGTTAGAGTACGCACAGTTCGCTAGTCAGACCTGTGAGTTCAACCTCGTAGAGCAGAGTGGACCGTCCCACGAACCTCGGTAAGAGACCAGCAGGGACTGTGCCTCGGGTTGGGGTCAGGCGCGCACTCCGGAGGCGGGCTGTGCTGATCTGTGACAGGGCCCCGTGGGGGCTTTGTTTCTTCCTTTGCTGCTTTTTGGCTAAATCACCTTCTCTGGCCCTCCTCCATTTGCTGAGCAAGGGTTTGGCCAGCATCTTGGCTGAGCAAAGAGGAGGTTCTGTACACGAGTAGTTCCCATGCATCTGCCATGCCCGCCTCCGACGGGGTCAGCACATGACCAGGAGGGGACCTCTGCTGCCCGTCCTGTGCACTCTCCCCGTCCCTGCCCTTCCGTCCTGTGCACTCTCCCCGTGCCCTGCCCGTCCTGTGTACTCTCCCCGTGCCCTGCCCATCCTGTGTACTCTCCCCGTGCCTTCCACAGTCAGTTCTTGAGGCAGGTGTAGGAGCAGGTGGGCTGAGGCAGGCTGCACACACTGACTGAGGGGGCTGTGCTGACAGAGAAGGCAGCCAGCGTGAGGGTGGGGCCGAACGTGTGCTGCCCACCTGCCTCCACCTCTGCACAGGTAGGCAGGCCAGCACTTGCTGCTGCTCCTGAGCCCCGGAGACAGCCCCCAACCCAGACAGGTCAGGGGACAGACTGAGGAAGACTGCTGGGCCCGGAGGAAGCTGCTGGAGGGCCTGGCAGAGGCTGATGCCGAGTGGGGCCGCGACCTCCGCACGGCCATGTGCGGGGTCCGTCCTGACAGGTGTGTTTGTGAAGCGGTTTCATTGCGTGTAGAAACAAACTTAGGTCGGCTCCACAACCAGGGAATAATCTCTTACGGGATCACTGCTGTCTGTGTGGCCCATCATTGGCTGAAACATCACTGACCAGGACACTGCTCTGTCTATACACATGGCTGTGTGTACAGGCTGGTTTCCCGGGCAAGGACTCCCTGGTGTGACACTCTGAGCGTGTCTTACTGTCTTTGTAACGCCACATTGGCATTGCAGGGCAGCTGCTGGAAAGGACAGTGCATAGGCTGGAGAGCCAGATGGCCGGGACTGGTTTGTCGCTGTTTGGAGAAGAGCCTGGGCGCTGGCACGCCCTCCATCCCCAGGGTTGGAAGAAAGTCACAGATTTTGTATTTAGTGATTGTTTGGACATCGGCTATAAGAAACATTGATAGCATGGTCAAGTATACCATGGTCAAGTATTTCAGGAGACCGAGGGAATAAGAAGTTTAACCTAAATGAAATCTCAGATCTAGCAAAGAGATAAACAGATTGAACAAAAGAGGCCTAGTCCTAGTATAGAGCCCTAGAATGAATGTGTCTTGGTCTTGTGTATAACAAGGAAAACTCATTCAGGCTCAGAATAATGGACAGCTCTAGGATGACTCAAAACAAGCTGTGAGAGGGATACCCTCTCCCGGCAAGTCAGGGCCCTCCGCCCACCTCAGCAGCCTGCCGTCCTTGTCCTGTGCAGCTCCCCATCTGCTCCCTCGAGGCCTGTCAGGTCTCGGCTGGGCCATGAGTACCTCTGCTGTGCTTTGCAGCCCTGGGGTCAAGCCCAGGCTGTGTGCCTGCTCAGCAAGCACCTTCCCACTGGCCACATCCCCAGCCCTTTGTACTTTGTGGCTCTCCCTTGAGGAGGCCAGTGCACGACAGTTGCTGTAGGCTGGAGGCCATGTAGTTGCTGACAGGACTATAATGATGATTGTAGCCCATCACTTGTTCTATAGACTTTATTTTATTTTATGGCTAAGAGACAGTAAGTTTCCCCTGAGCAAGGATTGGCGCACCTGTTGCTGAGCTTGCTCCACTGAGCTGAATGGAGAGAGTTATTAGTTGCTTTGTCCCCAGGAGAAGTGACAGTCTAGGCACAGTGGCATACACCTGTAATTCTAGCTGCTGGGGAGGTGGAGGAAGGAGAATTGCAAGCTCAAGGCCAGCCTGGACAACTCAGTGAAACTCTCTCATAATTTAGAAAAATAGGCTTGAGGACATAGCTCCGAGGTAGAACCAACACTAGCCTAACATACCTGAGGACCTGGATTTGATTCCCCAGCCCCACCTTCACCAAAGTAAAAAGATGGGACAGGCTGATCCTCTAAAATGAAAGGAGCTTCCGAGCCTACCCTTCATTTCTGCTCCAAGTCAGAAATCTCTTAGTGCATCAGAACGTTCTGGGGGGCCATTGCTTTGGAGAAAGCAGAGGGCAGATCTAGCCGGGGGTTCATACATCTGACTGCTTTCTACCAAGATTCAAATACCAGGTTGTCATCAGTGGGCGCGAGTTTCCTCCAGCTGAAGCTGGCAGCAAGAAAGTGGCGAAGCAAGATGCAGCCATGAAAGCCATGAGAATTTTGCTTCGAGAAGCCAAAGCACAGGACAGCGGGAATCCTGAAGATCTAACCCTCTGTCCCACTGAGATGGAGTCCGAGGAGGTGGGTGTCCTGCCCCGCGGGGGACATCAGTTCATTCCTGGTGTCTGGGAAGTATCAGGTTCTAACTGCCCTGGAAGCACTCCCAGCCTTTCCAAGGCCACCCCGCTCACCAGCTGGCCTTCCCCTTTCACCCCCATCCCAACCTGACTGGACTTCCAGAGTGTCCAGAAGAGGCCCGAGGGTCACCAACCTCTAGGAGAGTAACTTCCCTGCCTGCCGCGCCTTGGAGATGCTCAGCAGTGCTGCCCCGAAGAGACTTTCCCATACTCACCTCTGCTGTGCTGGACTGGCAAGTGTTTCCTTAGTTTCATTCTTTAATTTTGTGTTTTCTCCTTGTCTGTCATTTTCTCCAGCCAGCAGAGTCCCAGCCTCATGGCCCTGCAGCCTCGCCCTTGTTTCCTGGGAAGAGCCCCGTCACAACACTGCTCGAGTGTATGCACAAATTGGGGAGCTCCTGTGAATTCCGCCTCCTGTCCAAAGAGGGGCCCGCCCATGACCCCAAGTATGTCCGTGTGCCAAGATCTTGTCAGAAAGGCAGACATAATCTCCTCCTGCCCTTCTCAGAGGTGGCAGTGTTGAGTAAGCACTTTGCTCTGTGGACCCGACAGGGCCTCGTTGCTGCTTGTAAAGCAAAGAGACTGGGATTAGGAGTCTAAAGGAAGCAAGCGTTAGGGAGGCTTCCAGGTTGGAGGTCACCGCTGATGGAAAGGGAGGGCCCAGGGCAGCTCTGCTGAGCGTCTGCAGACACACATGTGCCCAAGAAGGCTCCCCGGGTCTTACATGGTGGAGTCCTTTGTTAACACATGCAAGAATCTCCGTTCAATCCCAGCACCAAAAGAAAAGGAAAAAAAAAAAAAAGAGTGACAAGGTTCCCGAAGATGAAGTTAGGGTGATATTTCGTGTGCTGAAGGCCGTTGCCCGGGGTACCTCTGCTGGGGGCCCCACTGTGGGCGGGGTCGGAGAGGGCGCGGCTGTGAGCGGAGTGACAGGCAGCAGAGGCAGTCTGCCCAGCGGGCAGGACACATTGCCATCCAGCCTTTCCGTCCGTTTTCCTGCATTTCTCATCAGGTTCCAGTACTGTGTTGCAGTAGGGGCCCAAACTTTCCCCACTGTGAGTGCCCCCAGCAAGAAGGTGGCAAAGCAGATGGCAGCAGAGGAAGCCATGAAAGCCTTGCATGAGGAAGCCACCAGCGCAGCCGACAGCCAGGTGGGGCGTTTTCCTGCTCTGAAGACCCCAGTTTTAGCAGCCGAGTGTGGTAGGATGTCCCAGGAGCCCCCCATTTTCGTGATATGACTCTGGTCCCTCTCCGATTAATACTCTAGTCTGGAAGTGCAAACTCAGAATCACCTGAGGAGTCTGGGGTGCCCGGCACTATCCAAAGGATCAGCGAGCTCGTCAGGTACCTGAACACCAACCCCGTGGGCGGCCTGCTAGAGTACGCCCGCTCGCATGGCTTCGCTGCCGAGTTCAAGCTGGTCGACCAGTCCGGACCTGCTCATGAACCCAAGTGAGTGTCCGTCCTGGGAGCGGTGGCCGCACACTGGGAGGAGGGGACGGGCATCACCACGCCTGCAGGGGCCAGCTGAGGCTCAGCCCTGTGGGAATGGCCTCCCAGACGACGGCAGCGAGCTGTCCTGACAGTGTAGTCCTGTCACATTTTGTAAATTAAATATTTGAAGGGTATACAAAAAGTCATTCAAAATGATTGAGAAAGTATGTAACGAAAAATCTTATTTCCAGCCCAGATTTCTCTTGTTTCTTTCCCCAGACCTACCTCTTGTTACCGTAAGTCCACCTAGACATTCCTGTACATATTTTCCTTCCTTTTTGCTTTTTTCAGTTATAGTGTGGATCAAACCCACGGCCTCATGCTAGGCAAGTGCTCTACTGCTGCACGATATCCTCGGCTCTCTCTCTCTTTTTTTTAAACAGAAATAAGCATGCATCATATCCCTTGTTCAGCACTTCCTACCAGTGTTCCTCACGTCATTACAAACCAGCACATGCAGACCAACAGCCACATAATACTCACTAAACAGATTGTTATACTTCTGAAATTATTGAAAGCCAGAGTCGTGGTGGGTCCTGTAATCCCAGCCCTCTGGGAGGCCTGGGTAACTTAAGAACTTCAGACCTTGTCTCTATATAAAAAATAAGAAGTGACCGGAGATGTAGCTTAATGTGAAGCCCTTGGGATAGAGAGGATTTAGCTCAGTGGTTCCGGCGCCTGTCTTACAAGCATAAAGGCCCAGGTTCGATCCTGGTAACCACATACAACAATACTGGGTGTGGAGACTCACACCCACCAGCAGTCAGTACCACACACCACAGTGCCACAGTATGGTGGCGCATGCCTGTAATCCCAGCACTTAGGAGGCAGAGGCAGGAGGATAGCTGTGGATTTGAGGCTGAGCGCAGGGCCAGCCTGAACTACAGGGTATGATCTTGTCTCAAAAAAACAAAACAAAACAAAACAAAAAGACCTGAAAGATCTTTTCTAAAGTAGATGTCTAAGTACCACCATCCAATTTTAAGAAGTCAAATATTGCTGTTAGCTTGGAAGCTGCCCCAATCCCAGCACAATTTATTTCATCAACTTCCAGTGACATTTAGGTGTTTTGGCTACACAATTGGAAACCCTTCTCTACACATGGCCTTGTATGTCTGCTTACACAGTAAAACCAGGCATATATTTTTAGGAGTGACATTTCTAGGCCATGGGCTATGTACACTTTTTGTTTTAGGTTCTTTATATAGGTAGTAGGCTACTAAAAATGCAGGAAGCTCATCTTCGGTGTCCCATCGGCCTAGCTCTTGTCTCACTGTTACACCTCCTCAAGTCAGTGTCTGCTAACTTTGCATTATTACAAATCACTCCTGAGCATCTTTGTGTAAACATGGGCAAGCGCACCACCCACATTTATTAACAGAACTGCACATAGGCATCGCCTGATATCCCAGATGTTACACAACAGTATTACTGTTGTGCAATCACCGTGCCGCTCTGTCTTCTCTTATACAGCTGCAAAGGGTAGTGCTACAGAGCACAAGTTTGCCACGATTTGATTAGCCAGTCTCTGTTGGTGATTACTGGAGACCCCTGCAGTGGGTCCCAGTCTCCTGCTGGGTGCTATAGCAGTGGCAAGAGGAAATTTAGGGACAGAGTTGGGCCACCTGGGAAGACCAGTGTTGGTGCAAGCAGAGGCTCTGGCCAGCCAAAACCACTAATATTTATTGGTGACAGTCATTGTTAAGTTGGAGTAAGGAGCCACATGAAGGGGCTACAACTGGTTGCTAGGGATACATTGCTGACACAGGCAAGGCTTATAAGAAAAGAGACAAAGCATTCTTAATTTGAGGAGCAGACTTTGGGTGGGAGTCGCTGCCCTCAGCTGATAGGTTATCTAGTCATATAGGCTCTGGTCGGACTTCTTTCTAAAAGCAAACCAGTTGTGGGGCCGACTCCTGACAGCCTGCTTTGCCCACAGCCTGCTTTGGCCGTCGGTGGAGCAGCCCCCACAGAGCAAGCGCTTGGATTGTCTCTGAACTCTTGTTTGTGAATAATGCTACAAGCATAACATGTTCATGAGCATCTGAAATTTTGGCAGATAAGCTAGCATATCCTCCGGTAACCAGTTTGTGTTTCCACCAGTGATATTGAATGGCTCTTGTCCGACTACCCAGACTCACATGGTATTATCAAAATTGTTATCTTTGCAATGCTAAGATGTGAAGAATGTATCTCAATGCAGTGCAGAGACTAGACTGTTAGGATATTTATTATTCTTTACCATATTAATGTATCAAAAACAACTAACCATCTCCAGAGATTCTAAAAAGGTGTTTATAAAATGCAACAAGTATTCAGATAAAAAAGCTGTTATTTTTTGTATTGTATTTTTTGTATTTGTAATTCTTGAGTCAAATACCTCCTTAGCATGATAAAGATACAGATCTGAAGTCAAAATGCAGCTGGGTATTTAATAGTTAACCTAGAACTGTTCCCCGGTAAAATCAGGAGGGTGATGTAGACAGAACAGGTCTTCATTATTGAGCATTATTCAAGTATTCCTAACCAATGCCAGTTGAAAAAGAAGTAAGTATATGAAGAAGAAGGAAGATATAAAGTTATTATTGTTTGCACATGATATGATTGTATATCTGGACAACTCATAAGAAAACTGACAAATATATGCAGAGCCAGCTCTTACACATTATTTATATATATATATATATATATTTTTTTTTTTTTTTTTTTTTTTTTTTTTTTAAGGTTTTTTGAGACAGGGTCTCGCTTTGTGGTTCAGGCCGGCCCTGAGCTCAGCCTCACATCACGGCAATCCTCCTGCCTCTGCCTCCCGAGTGCTGGGATTACAGGTGTGAGCCACCACGCCCGGCACTGTGGTATGTGGTACCGGTTGCTGCTGGGGTGAGTCTCCACACCCAGTATTGTATGTGGTTACCGGGAATCAAACCCGGGTCCTTACGCTTGCAGGACAGGAGCTGGAACCACTGAGCTAACTCCCCGGCCCTCTTACACATTATTTTATAATCCCTTACTTTCACCGTCTCCTTCCAGGGCTAACCCCAGTAGTTTACTCCTGGTACTGACCTCCTCAAAATGAAAGAAATGGTCACAGCAGAGGTTTGTACAAGGGTGCTCACAGCAGCAGGTGTTGTGGTGTTTAACTGAAATTCCTACGAGGGGGAGGCAAGATAGCAAGTTCAAGGCCAACCTGGACAACTAGTGAAACTTGTCTCAACGAGCTGCGGGTGTAGCTCAGTGTGAAGGTGCTGGGTTCAATCCCAAGTATTGCAGAATAGTAATGATGATAATGTGTAAGGATTGGGACAGAGCAATAAGCAGTTAGGAAATGTAGCAGAAGAAATCACTAATTGCAAGTAGCAATTAAAAAGATTTAAAAAGCCTGGGAACAGTCCTACTGACGTTAAATAAAATGCCATTGAAGAATATAAGAGGGTTTAATTAAACAGAAGACAGTCTGTTATTAGATAGGAAACATTTTTTCCTAACCCATCGGAGACAGAATCCAAAGCCTTAGACATGCCTGCTAGGGGTTGCTCTACCAGAGATGCTCCCTAGTCCGGGGAAATCCCGTTCAGTTCATGCTGGAAGCTGCCCCCAGATCCCAGTTAAAAACACTGATAGAATTTATTTCGGAGCTAGAAATTTTGATTCTGAAATAATTAAAAAATAAAAATAGGGACCAGAGATTTAATTCAGTGGTTCCAGTGCCTCGCCACCAAACTCAAGGTCCCGAGTTCGATCCCCAGTAACCACATACCACAATGCTGGGCATGGTGACTCACTCCTGTAAGCACAGCACTCAGTAACCACATACCATAATGTCAGGTATGGTGGCTTATGCCTGCCTGTAATCCCAGCACCTGGGAAGCAGAGAAAGGAGGGTTGCTGTGAGTTCAAGGCTCGCCTGGGCTATACAGTGAGCTCAGAGCCAGCCTAAAGTACAAAGCAAAACCCTGTCTCAAAAAAATGAATAAATATATAAGAATAGGAAAATTCAGAAAAAAGGGGTAAGAAGGTGTATTGATTCTGAAATATTAAAATAATATAGCCACATACCAGTGCCTAGAAAGGCACATTAGTGGGTCAAGTTGAAGCAAAAGCAGAGAGAGACTGGAATGGGAGCTTTGGACATCAGCCGTGAGCCTCCTCTGGGTGACTCACAAAGGCAGCAGGACTGCTGCCTGTTGGTCCTGCACTAGGGACCCAGGGTCTGCACTCCAAGCCCACAGAGCTGGGGCTGAAAGGTGAGAAGAGTGGACTCACTAGTAAAAATTAGCGATGATTCTAGAATCATTGAGTGGCAAAGTCTTTCCTCTGAAGACAAAAAACACACAGGGAAAAGCCTGGGAAATGTGAATAAGAAAAATGAGTATGTATAGAAGGAGCACCTGAGGGGACACTACGGTACCCAGCAGCCCAAGGGCTAGTATTTTAATAGGCAGGGCTTCCGAAGGACTTCCCAGTAGAACATCTCTGAGGACGTGTAGGTGAACTGCACATTCACAGAGGTTAAACAGAGTGAGTATGAGTGTGTGGAGAGGTGTGCGGCCACTGACGGTCTTCCCACAGCAGCAGCGGTGTGGCCCCACATCGCCGCAGAGCGAGGCACCTCAGAACTCACGCTGGCATGCCGTACAGACAGAGGTGTCCCTGCAGCACTGTTCATAGCCGTGAAAGACACAGAACGGTCTCACGCTCCATCTGCAAACTAAAGTGAACTGGTCCAGCCACACTGAGGGAGACTACACAGCAGCGCAAAAAGAGCAAGGCGGGGCACACTCCAGCATATGGCAGGTGAAGAGGGAGGAGGGCAGAGGAAGCCAGGTGCCCACAGAGACCTTCTGTATGCTCAAGGGTATTCCTGGAGGGTGAGGCCGGCTGCCTGTGTCAGCCTCTGCGAGGAAGGGCACTGCCCACTGTACACTCACTCGCTGAATTTGTATTGCGTGGAATCTAATTCCACCGCTGGAAAGGTCACAGAGGAGAAAGACTCATTAAAACAGGGCCTTGTCATTTTAAATCTGCATCCGGTAGTAAGTGATGCCATTCACGTTTCTATGTTTTTTGCATTTCCTTTACTGGGACTTTGGTCTTTACCTAGTTTTGCTTTTTGTCTGGCCGGTTGTTTGGTGGTTGGGTTTCTTTGGATTGCTGCTGTTCATTGGTATGGCAGCTAGAGTTTAACCTCGTAAGAACATTAGCTCCGTGTCGGCACTCCCCAGCTTAGAACCCTCCGAGTAGAGGGGCCACTCCGTGGGCAGCATGCTTCTACCCTGAAGACATGGGGGGGGGGGACAGCCTCACTCCACCGGCTCCCTCTGGTTCTTCTTCTCTGAGCTTTACAGTACACTTCTTTCTCTGCTCTGTCATCTTCTGTAAAGTGCTTCCTGGGACTTGAAGCCCAGACATCCTCCTTTCCGACTAGAAGAGCTGCCTTTGGTAGAGGGGTGTGCTAGGAATCAAACCCAGGCCCTTTGCACTGAGCTAGGTCCCCACCCCCTTTTTTTATGTTTTACTTGAGACAGGATCTAAGTTGCCCAGGCTAGACACAAACTTGGGAGTCTCAGCCTCCCCAGAATGTAAGAACTTCTGAGCTACACTGAAGCTAAGAGATTTCTGCCCAAGTACAGCAGACATGTAACCATAGTATGGTGTGGGGTGGCATGCAATCTGGTGGGAACACGGGGTTCTGGCCTGCACACTCCCGGCGAGTCCAGGTTGCTTATGCAGTGTGCAGGAGGGTGCTAACGTCTAGTTGTGTTTGCTGTCCTCCACTTCTCCTTTCTCTCTTGGCGACCTTAACTGACTTCATGACTTTCACAGTCCCAAGTCCTAGAGAGTGCTAAGTGTGTCTCTAGCCAAGACCTTCCCTACTCTTAAGATGCCCCTAGAGTCACTTGTCACTTTTATTTAGGTGACATCTTGGGCATGACAGGCCCAAAGCAGAGCTCCTGGTTTTTGTTTTCTTCACCTCTTCCCCTGTAATATGTTTTGTCTCAGTAAATGAAATCACTGTCTATTCAAATGCTCAACCCAAAAACCGAAGGTCACCTCTCCTGTGCTCTGAGCCCTTTACTTCCTTCAGCCATGCCTTCCGTAAGCCTGCTGGTCACACCTGTGATCTCTTCCTCCTCCTCTCCTGCCTTTTCCACCTCCTCCTCTTCCTCCGTGTGTGTGTGTGTGTGTGTGTGTGTGTGTGTGTGTGTGTGTATGCATGCACATGCATGCACATGTGCATAGGGCCTGTGTCATATTCGTTTAAACACAATAATCTCGTGTGGCTGTCCATTGCTACCATTTTGGATGGCACAACCCTAAAGGACTGTAACTGCATCATCTTAAAATCTGGGTTAAAAATCAAAGCTCAGGTTCCTACCAGTGAATTAGGATCGAGTTGGATTTAGTTGGGAGCTAGGGTTCTTGAAACCTTGCGTGGTAGACTTCCAAGCCCCATGAGCACACCCTGCTCACATTGTACACATCATGTCTGCAGAGCCCCTGCCCACCTAGAGCCTCCCGGAATCTGAGTAGCTCCAGGAAAGCCTGGTCTGCAGAACATCTTGACACGGTAAAACACACACACACACCCCTGTGCAGATATCGGGAGCTAATCGGGAGAGAGATGAGGAAACCGGTTGGGGTCCCTTAAAACGCAGGGTACTGAGCAAGAGTGACTCATCTGGACAGAATGTGACTCCATCCTCCTTTCTGCTCAGGAAGAAAGTCCAGGTGGTGCTAGTTCTTGGAACTCTCACCAGCACTTGCTAAACTTCTGTTGTACAGGCAGACTCCAGAGCTCCCTCAGGTGCCGTTCAGCCAGGACTGGATACGGCTGTAATAGTCCACGTAAAGACACTTCCGAATGGTAGTGGTTCCCACTTACAGTAATGATACGAATTTCTTTTTAAATGTGTGTGCACTTTTAAAGAGTTAGAGAAAAATATTTAGTAATGTTAAGTGACATTTGGACCTAGCAAAAGTCATGTTCCAGTCCACGAACACCCCAAATCTGGGAAATGCTGCCTCAGAAACAGACCGGCAAGACCAAGGGATCCTTATGTCCGCAATCTGGCCGTTTCTTAGGCAAAACCAGCCCTGCTGTCACGTAGCTGTCGCAGCCTGGCGCTACCTCCATCTTGTTTTTCATCCCAAAGGTTCGTTTACCAAGCCAAAGTTGGGGGTCGCTGGTTTCCCGCCGTCTGTGCGCACAGCAAGAAGCAAGGCAAGCAGGAAGCAGCCGACGCGGCTCTCCGTGTCTTGATTGGGGAGAACGAGAAGGCAGAGCGCATGGGTTTCACAGAGGTAACCCCAGTGACAGGGGCCAGTCTGAGAAGAACTATGCTCCTCCTCTCCAGGTCCCCAGATGCACAGCCAAAGACAGTTAAGACGTCTACCTTTGGTGCTTTCTTCTGGGGGGCGGGTCCCGCGGCCGCTGAGCAGCGTGGGCTGGTCACTGCTGGCGATGCAGCATGTAGCAGGGACGCTAGCAGTGACGGGGAGAAGCGCCTCACTGTCCAGCAGTGGTGAACACCGCGGGCTGGTGCCTGACGCCCGCCTGTGCCCACAGCTCCCGCTCACCGGCAGCACCCTCCACGACCAGATCGCGATGCTTAGCCACCGCTGCTTCAACACCCTCACCAACAGCTTCCAGCCCTCCCTGCTTGGCCGGAAGATCCTGGCTGCCATCATCATGAAGAAGGACCCCGAGGACATGGGGGTGGTGGTCAGCCTGGGGACAGGTACGTGTCCCTGTGGGCCTGGCAGCGGGTCCTCAGCCCCTCCTGGAGCCCAGGCGGCAAGCCTGAGGCAGGGACAACGCCTCACTTCCCAGTGAGCTGTTCCTGTGTTCCAGCACATATTCTAAACCCAAAAACTCTGAAATCTGAAGCATGTGGTTCCAAGCGCTTGGGGAAGGTGGGGAAGCCCACTTTGTTTGAGCGGCAGTCAGCTGGTGAGATCTCCGTGAGCTGGGGCTGGCCCTGCCTCGCCCAGCTCGTCAGCATTTGCCTTTATCACTCTGTTCTGCACTGAACCCTTCCCAGGCAACCGCTGTGTGAAAGGGGACTCCCTCAGCCTGAAGGGAGAGACCGTCAATGACTGTCACGCGGAGATCATCTCCCGGAGGGGCTTCATCAGGTGAGCCGGTGCCCAGGCCCTGCCTGAGCCCCGAAGCGGGCAGGCCGGCGCCTGCCAACTGCCCTGTCCAGTGCCCTGTCCCCTGGCTTCTGCCCTCTGTGCTCCATGCCCTGGGTGGGGCGGCATCCCACCACGCTCTGCGGACTTGTGACAGCCGGGCACTCTACCCACGCTCACCTCGGGTCCAGCCAGTCTTTATGGCAGGAGGGAGAGACTTGGGGAGCAGCAGCCTCCTGAAAAGCTTCAGTCAGTTTTCTCTGAAGCCCCCTGGCCACCACAGTGAGGGCCTCACCACGGGAGTGAGGCCCAGCAGCCTCCTGCTGCCCCGTCCCTGCAAGTCTGGACCGTGCGGCTCCTCCTCCCCTGGGGTGCAGTGTTCAGATCAGAGGCACAGGCTGCTCCCCGGAGTGGAACCTGCTTTCCTGACCACACTTGGTCTCTGCAGGTTTCTCTACAGCGAGTTAATGAAATATAACTCCCAGACGGCGAAGGACAGTATCTTTGAGCCAGCTAGAGGAGGAGAGAAACTTCAGATAAAAAAGTCTGTTTCTTTTCATCTCTATATCAGGTCTGTAGCACCTCTGTTGCTGCCAGAGCAGGCCCCTCAGGCTCCAGGAGAGCCCCACATTGTCCTGGTCACTAGACCTACCTTACCAGTAGGGTGTACCCCGCGATTCCTCCGCACACCCACACCCCCAGCACCCCTGCAGGCTCAGGCAGAGCTCCCGGCTCCGACCGCGCCTCCCTTGAGCCCAGGAGGGTGGAGGGGCGTTGGCCAGGTGAGTCGGGGCTGCTGATGGACAGCCCTGTTTTGCAGCACTGCTCCGTGTGGAGATGGTGCCCTCTTTGACAAGTCCTGTAGCGATCGCGCCATGGAAAGCACCGATTCCCGCCACTACCCTGTCTTTGAGAATCCCAAACAAGGCAAGCTGCGCACGAAGGTGGAGAATGGTGAGTGACACGCGGTCTCCTCCGGAGCCCAGCGGAGGGTCCTCTTCCCAGGGCTGGCACGGTCGGCAGGAGAGCCTGGCGACGTGTGAAGGGACGAGGTGTTGCGGCTTCGCGCTGCGCCCGGCCTCTCTCCCTGCATGCCTGGGCAGCCCTCCGAGCAGTCCGCAGGCGAAGGCCGCCTCCTTATTGCGCACCCCAGAATAGGGTGCAGAGCCCGCGGCACCCGTTCGTTTCCTTTTGAGATACAAGATGTTAACTGTAGAGTTGCCTTTTTCTAAGCTGAAATTTCAGTACCCAGGTTTTCTGCAGTGTGGCGCACTGCGTCGCTCTGGCCCTCACCAGGGTAGAGCTGAGCCAGCAGCTTGCTCCTAGGAGGAAACCTGGGTAGCAGCACTAGTGCGAGAACGAGACAGCAACGTCCAGCTCCTGGGGAGGGGCCTGTGTGTGCCATGCGTCCACGCATGGGATATGTGTCGCCATCCAGAGAAACTCAGCGGCACCAGCGCTCCGGAAGTCAGCGGCCGGGGCTGGAGGGCTGCAGAGTAGGCGAAAGGCGTTCTGGGCATGATGAATGCTCTGAAATAGACTGTAGAGATGATGGACGCACAACTATGAAGATACAAAAACCCTTGTGTTTTAGGTAGTGAACTGGCGGTATGCAGACGAATCTCAATGCCATTACTGTTTTTACAACAAGGACACACGCTTCCTGTCACGGTTCCCCCTGCATTTTCTGGAAGGCTCAGCCCGCCCGCCCTCGCTGCTGCTGAGCTGGCCCTCCACAAGGCCGCAGAGCCAGTGTGTCCTGGAGCAGCTGCTCAGATGCAGCCAGGCGGCCAGGACTCCTGCAGATACTGAGGAGGGCGGGACGGGGCCTGCCTCTCTCTGGATTGACGCAGTCCTCTCCCACAGGGGAGGGCACAATCCCTGCAGAGTCCAGCGACATCGTGCCCACGTGGGACGGCATCCGGCTCGGGGAGAGGCTCCGGACCATGTCCTGCAGTGACAAAATCCTGCGCTGGAACGTGCTGGGCCTACAGGGGGCGCTGTTGACTCACTTCCTCCATCCTGTGTATCTCAGATCTGTCACCCTGGGTGAGGGCCTGCGTGAGCCGGGACCCACCGCCCTTCCTGGCCCGGAGCCCAGGCTGCATGGCCCCCTGCAGGGGTAGAGGCTTCCCCTTTCCAAAGCGAGCAGACTCAGTCCACACAAACAGTGCCGAGAGCTCAGCCTGCCAGTGTGAAGGGTCTGCGCCCTGGCTGTCCCACACGGGCCTTACTTGGGTGGGACGGTCCCCTTTGTGTCCTGGAGAGACACAGAAGGAACGTGCTTCCTGCGAGGGAGCTGCTCCTCCGTGGGGGCCATGGACACCCGCAGGCCTCTGCCTTGTGTCAGGGCCCAGTGCAAACAGGGGTGTGTGCCCCTCTACCCAGGTTACCTCTTCAGCCAAGGACATCTGACTCGTGCAATATGCTGCCGTATGACAAGAGATGGGAGTGCCTTTGAGGATGGACTGCGCTACCCCTTTGTCGTCAACCACCCCAAGGTGCCCTCACCCACTCACTTTTCTCTTCAGTCCTATCAGCGAGCACGAATGTACACTGTCGAGGCTGGGGATTTGGCTCAGGTGGTACTGTGCCTCCTTTGCAGCCCAAGGGGCCAAGTTCGATCCTCAGTGTATTTTTTTGAGACGGGGTCTCGCTTTGTATTTCAGGCTGGCCCTGAGCTCACTATGTAACACAGGCCAACCTCAAACGCACAGCAGTCATCCTGCCTCTGCCTCCCGGGTGCTGGAATTATAAGGCATGAGCCACCACACCCGACATTGTGATATGTGGTACCACAGATTGAACTTGGGACCTTGCACTTGCCAGGCAGATGGTGGAACTATAGAGTTAAATCCCTGCCCTAAATAAATAGATTTTTAAAAAAAGAGACGTACACTCAGCACGGGGAGCCTTTGTTGGTGTACCAGGAACATGTCCTCCTCCTGCAGTTTGGGAAGCTCTGAACTGAGGCAGGCAGTCTGTGGGGGGGGGGGCACGGCCCGCAGCCCGTCCCGAGCCTCGAGAGCCCGCCACGCCCTCTCTCCCCTGGCTTGGGAACTCCAGGTGGGCCGGGTCAGCGTGTACGATTCCAAGAGGCAGTCTGGGAAGACAAAGGAGACCAGCGTCAACTGGTGTCTGGCGGATGGGTGCGACCTGGAGATCCTGGATGGCACCAGGGGCACCGTGGACGGGTGAGGCGGCGCAGGGCAGGTGGGCAGCAGGCTCAGCCTGCTTTCTGGGGCCTCCCGCCTCTGCTGACCCAGCCCAGTAACACGCTTCTGTCCGCAGGCCACGGAGTGAACTGTCCCGGGTGTCCAAGAAGAACATTTTCCTTCAGTTTAAGAAGCTCTGCTCCTTCCGGTACCGCAGAGACTTGCTGAAGCTGTCCTATGGGGAGGCCAAGAAGGCCGCCCGTGACTACGAGATAACCAAGCACTACTTCAAGAAGAGCCTGAAGGACATGGGCTATGGGGCCTGGATCAGCAAGCCTCAGGAGGAGAAGAACTTTTACCTGTGCCCGGTGCCCGACGACTGAGCCGGGCTGCGCTGCTGAGCGGGAGGTCGCAGCATCCCCTGCACTCCTCATCACACTGGCTGGCCAGGGCTTTTACGGTTTGGTTTTGTTCTGACTTTTGAATGGAGTCGTGATTGCTGGTGGTACGGCCTCACTTCCCATGTATCCTGCTCTCTTGAGGATTTCTGGGCAGGGCCCGGTCAGGCTTCTGTCTTCTTCCAGTGAAGAAGCAGAGACTTGGAGGAAGGAAAAGGGCTCATCTTCCCACCCAAAGCAGACACTCACCAAGCGCCCGCAGCCCCCTCCCCCTTCAGTTGTGTCCTGGTTTTCCCATTTCTTTCTCCTCTGTCTTTGCTACACTGACCTCCTGTGGACTTCGTTAGGTCTGGTAAGTCCTCTGCACATCACGCCAGGGACCCTGGACCCACGGGCCCCGTGACTCCCCTTCTGCCCCCGTGATCAGCGCGTTTCTCCCTCCCCCAGGGGCAGAAGTGAGCGTGGGGATTCGGTGCAGCGTCCACGAGGCCAGGGAGCTGGGGACTGCAGTGAGCAGTGGACGGGGAGGTGCGCCTGGCTTCGCAGAGCCCGGCAGGGCCGCGGGCAGCTGCTGCTCAGAAGTGTGCCCCTCCCTCCAGGGCAGCGGGAGGCTGAGAGCCAGCCAGGGCAGACAGGACAGGTTTCTCCTCAGGGTGGCACAGACACCCCTCGGGGCACCTCCAAACTCCCTCTGCCCACCATCTCGTACACCTAGGAACAGGCCCTGCCGTGCAGGGCGTGCTGGGTTAGCCGCTGGGAGAACACTCCCCACTCAGGCGGTCAGGACGTAGCGAGACGGCATCCCGAAGCCACACTGGGCTCGATCACTGTGCTCCCGATGTGTTTCCTGTGGCAGTGACACCAAGGGACGTTGACTAAGCCATGTGTAAATTAAGAGTTTTTAAAAGAATGCCAGAGATGTTCTGGGCTTTAGCTGCACAGATTTAAAACTCACACGTACTTTTCTTTACCCATTCATCCAAGTGTTTTCATTCAGCCGCAGCATTGGAAGCTGACGGGCAGGGCACAGGCCCGGGGTCTTTCCGCCTGGCAGGGAGCCCCGGTGGATGCAGGATAGTAGCTGCAGCTGACGGGCAGGCCAAGTCCGGGGAGGATCAGCCTCCGGGGCTCTGTCGGCCTGGTGGTGTAGGACTTCGGAGCCCCTGCTTGCTGAGAGCACACTGGGCGGCACCTGTACCCTCACCTGAGTTTTGGGGCTCCCACCTCACCCCACAGACTGCTGTCTGGCTCCCTCTTAAGTGGTAGACGTCTCCTTGTTTGCACTTCTGCTGCGGCTACTACACTTTGTACCTGAGACCAAAAGTCGACCAAAACAGTTGTTTTTGAAACACTGAGGCTGTCTCTGCAGACAAAAAAGCATTTTGCGCCTGTCTTAAGGATGGGAAAGACGCTGTCCCCAGCTCGGCTTGTTGGGTCCTGGCAGCTGCCCTGGGAAAAGCAGAGCTGTGGGCCAGCCCTGGAAGGGGGCATCGCCCTGAGTTCAGGCTGGAGGGCCAGGGCTACTCTTCCTCAGGGTACTCGGCCCACTGCCCCTTGGGCAGCGAGTGTCGAGAAGCACTGACAGAGCTGTCTGTCCTCCAAGGAGCACAGGGGCCCTCCTCTCGGCTCACAGACTTTCAGTGTTCCACTTCTGCTGTTGGAGAGAAAGCATCCCTGCACCCCGCACGGCTGCCAGAAGTGAGTGCCCTAAGCCCGAGCTGGCAGGACAGAGGTAGAGCTGCGTGTTCACCCTTTGTCCAAGCTGTTTCCAATCAGCGAGGGTCCTCCCTTGACTCTGTAGTTAATTTGTCTGAACTGTGACTGTTGTGCACTGTGAATAATCGCTTGTCAGTGCTTGAAGCTATTCCTTTCTTCCAGCGGAAGGGACTCTGTTGACTTTGGGCTCTTGGCTGTGACCCAGAGGCAGGGTGGATAAGAGCCCAAGCGTGACCTTGGTGCCTCCATGGCTGCGGTCCAGTTTCAGGATTCTGCTTTTGTGCCCCTTGATTCTAAAAGTATACATTCCTCTCATAAATAAAAACAAAAAGTCTGAGTTGTTAGGAGGTACCAAGTCTTGGTTCCTGGGGGAGGTGAAAGGTTTGATAGTGGAGACAGGACAGGTGGTCTTGGGATTTGGAATAACATCATCAGCTCCATCTGACACAGCTCTTGGAAAGGGCTGTCCTTCCACCTGCAGAGCCACTCCAAAGAGCCTCACTGGGCAGGCCAAAGGCCTGCTGGGTGGCACCCATGGGCCTGACATCCAGGGTCTCAAGGCTCAGAACTGGGAGAGGACCTGAGACTCACTTCCACCCTCCCCCAGCTGCTCTGCCTGCAAGGACATGCTTGGAGTGAGTTGCAGCAGGCACGGGACAAGCTCAGCTGATGTTAGGTGAAGCCTTGGTTTCTTGAGTCCTAGGTAGCACCTGAAGCCTGTCTTGAACTTCAGCTTATCAAGTTTGTGAAGACCCATCCTTGACCTTTTAAAGTTGCTAATGGACGTAAAGTAGCCGACAGTGAGGCAAAGTCACAGTGGACGCATCCTCGTGCTGATACAGGTGGAACACCTGGGGCCAGCAGAGGCAGCACACGCCAGGGAGCAGAACGCATAGGAACCAGAACTCTGCAGTACTGCTGTCCACATCAAGTCGGAAGTGAGCAATTTCTTTTTTTTTTTAGGTTTTTTTTTTTTGAGACAG
>PVIR01008712.1:28640-55891 GCA_004026965.1 Petromus typicus
TCCTCCTGCCTCTGCCTCCCGAGTGCTGGGATTACAGGCGTGAGCCACCACGCCCGGCACTGTGGTATGTGGTACTGGTTGCTGCTGGGTTGAGTCTCCACACCCAGTATTGTTATGTGGTTACCGGGGAATCGAACCCGGGCCCTTGCGCTTGCAAGACAGGCGCCGGAACCACTGAGCTAACTCCCCGGCCCAAGAAGTGAGCAATTTCTAACTCAACGGCTGCAGCATGCTTCCCAGGCTGACACTTCAGCTCCCAGGCCCCCGAAGGGACATGTGCCCAAGTCCTTTCACAGGTGGGCAGTGCCCTGGGCTACTGAGCACTGTGGAGGAAGTGGGCAGTGCCCTCTCACTGGCTGATACAGGAAGCAGACCCACCCTGCAGCACGGGCTCAGCCAGGCAGTACACCTGCACATCTTCAGGGCCAGGGCCTGCAGGTGCTCCACGCCCCTGGCACCACCGTCAGGATCGGGGAACGTGAAGCCCCAGGCCTCCCAAGGCTGTTTCTGGGCCACCCCAGGCCTGCCCCTGGGCCCCGCCCTTCCACCTGCAGAGTGAGTGTGTAACTAGCCATCAGCAGAGTACGCTTGTTTCTCTAGGCTTCCTGGGGTTCCATCTCTCAACCCCCCGCATCCCCCGAACAGAAGAGTGACAAGACATCTTTGAAAACAATTTTAAGAGTCAGACTTTCTAACGCATCCGACTGGGGTGAGCCAGTCCATCGTGCTGGTCTCAGTTTGGGCAGGAAGCCAAGGGCAGTGTGAGGAGACCAGCACCAAGGGTGTGCGAGGGCACGCCGTCCTGGTCCAGAGCTGCTACCCCCGACCAGCACCAAGGCCTCACACAGACGCCTCAGGCTGCCACCGTAACCACCGCGGGGTGGCTGCCCACTCTGTCTGGCCAGCGTGGTCTGGGTCACGAGGGGTGGAGGACGCTGGCTCACTTCACCTGCACTGTCACTGGCCTGGGAGTGACGCAGGCCCCAAGAGCCCACAAGAGCACCCGGGCAGCCTGTCACCAGCCCCTCCTTCCCCTGCAAGTCATGAGGAAGAGACACCATGTGTCGGCAAAGGGGGCACGGAGCAGACCATCAGGACACGAGCTTGTCCTGGGAGATCCAGAGTGGGCCAAGAGCTGGAGCCCCAGGGGGCTCTGCTTCCCGAGGAGGGCTCCCGCCCTCTACACCTTCCCTAGCCAAACACACTGCAGGGGTGGGCTCCTCCTGGGTCTGGTTTGCTCTCAGACTGTCCGTGACTGGTCCAGGTCTTCCAGAGCTGCACGCCTCACCAAGAAGCTTCCCCCCAAGCTGTGGGGCCAACTGTGAGAAGCAGAGCCAGGGCAGTGTGTGCCATCTCTCCAGAAACAGGTTCAGTGAGCGGTCTTGCCAACCCTAACTCCCGTTGCCCCTGCTCCCCTAAACCCCCACGCTGGTTCCATCCAGCTCCTCTGCCTGGTCCAGCCCAGCACTCTCCAGAGCCAGGCCCCTCGGGAAGGAGGCACAGGGAGCGAACAGACCCAGAGTGGGTCTGTCAAGCCCCGCTCCCGCTCACCCCCATCTCCCCCAGCTCCTTCCCTGCCGCCCCGCCCTCTGTCATTCACAAACACCATGTCCAGGTGTCCAGGCACGTGGTTCACAGGTCGACAAACCGCCTCAGCTTCCAGTGTGCTAAAGGGAGCCAGACAAGCGGGGCCCGCTGCTCCTCAGTGTCCCTGGACTAACTCAGACGACAGCGTGGCTGGTGGTGTGAGAAACATGCACAGTCTCCGCAGTAGCTGGTGGGACCCCAGCCCCTCCTTCAAGCTTCAGAGATTGAATTCCAGCTGGTCTTCTCCAGAACCGAGTCCACAGCAGCCCTACGCTCACCTCTGCTCTCGAAGGTGTCTCCAGACGCAGGGACACTCCCCGCCACGAGGAACCACTCGTGGCCCTGCAGCCTCCAGTGGTGTCACTTCGCACTCAGGTCCAGACCTCCCAGCCCAGCACACGTCGCCCGAGGAGGCAGGGCCAGGGCAAGGGCCTTCCAGGGAGGGCAGTCCAGCCTGGAGGCCCTGGGGATGCCCCATCCGACCCACCTGCGAGTAATGAGGCTGGAGGGGCAGCGTGCCAGGCAGATGCCATCCCACGGCTCCCAGTCTGTCAGACTCGTTCACGAAGCACCCAGTCTGCGCTGAGCACAGCCACAGACCTTCGCAGGCAGCAGCCTCACCCCGCAGAAGACAGCCCCCAATTACACAGCAGGAGGCCAAGGCCCACCAAGGACCGGGGGGCAGCTGAGCTCCCAGGACTCTGCCCAGCATGCCGCTTGCGCTGTGCCCTCCCTGACCACCAGTGTGGCCTCCAGAGCCCACTGGGCTGGAAGCCCAGGACACAGACCTGTTAGTGGCGTCTGGCAGGCCCCAGAAGGATGAGTCGGTCAGGAGAACTGAGCTGACCCGGCATAAGGCCTTCTGTGCCCTGAGTCTGGAGGGACGGGGCGAGGCCGTGACGATGGACAGGCCCAGGACAGCTGAGGCACTGCTTCCTGGGGAGCCCATGGCGGCAGGGACTTGTCCTGAAGCCCGCTTCCAACCTGCCTGGGTCTTGGCCGGGGCTGAGCAGGAGCGGCACCCCCTGCTCTCCTTGGCTCCAGTGCCGTGCACAGAAAGGCTTTCATCTCCCACCCTTCTGGCAGCCAGTCAGGTCAAGACAGTAGATCGGCGCCGCGCGGCGACATGCTCAGGATGCGGAAAGAGCAGCAGAGCCCTCAGCCTGTGGCATCGTCCAACTTGGAGCCATGTGTGTCTTCATGTGTAACAAGGTGGCACAAAAGCGTCTCACGTACTAGCGAGGCTCAGAACTCATGGGCCGACCTGACCCACCCTCTGAGCCAGAGGGACAAAGGGACGAGGCGGAAGTCGGGGTGTAGAAAACTCGTCATGGGGCAGAAGGGGGCCTGGGCTGTGCTCTAGACCCCTCAGAGGCACAGAGTCGTGGAGCTGAGCAGCGGCAAGAGCCTTCTAGGAGTCGGACCGCAGGGCCAGGCTGAGCCCCCGGGGGTGCTGAACCCCCTAGCGCTGCTTGGAGCCTCAGTCCACAAGGCAGGCTGGAGGCCAGGTCACCTGTGGCTCCTCCACACCACCAGGGTCAGGCAGGCCAGCACAGAGCTCCAGCGTCCGCCTCTCTCCCTACTCTGTGACACAGGGCTGTGGTCCTTCTAGCTTCTGTTGGCCCTGCCAAGCACCCCCCCACCCGGGGTGGGTGCTCTGACCCCACCGTGCCCACCTCACCAATGCCCTGGTCCAGACGGCAGGACTGGGGAGTGCAGCCAGCACAGTGAGCGGGTCCAGCCCTCCAGCCACACTGGGCTGAGTGAATGAAGTGTGGGGCCGGTTGAAGCAGGAGGAGGGTCTGGGCAGCGCCCTTCTCCCTGGCGTCCTGCTCACCGTCCACCACGCTACTGCAGGACAAGTGCAGGGTGAGGAGGTGCAGCCTGAAGCCTCACTTGGAGCTGGGAGCTGAGCGGTCCTGGCGGAGGGAGGCAGTGGGGGTGTAGTTCTGGAACAGAGGCTGCAGGAACATGCCGATGGTGCCAAAGACACAGACAAAGACGAAGACCCAGAGGAACAGGCGGTCAATCACCATGGCGACGTACTTCCAGTCCTCACTCACCTGCGGGAGACAGGCAGCCTTGGCGAGGGCAGCAGGTCTAAGTGGCCACCACCTAGACAGGCCCAACCTTTCCCCACATTTCCGGGGGCTCTCTGCCCCGCTGCACCCGCCATCTCACCTGCCCAGGGTCTGTGGCAGTTTTATCTCCTCGTCCCTCCTGCCCCACAATCCAGACCTACTAAGCCATGTTCTCGAAAGTCTCTATGCCTCTGGGCACCCTTTATCTGAAAGTCACAGCCTCCCTTTCTATCCCTGGCAAACCCCTACACATCCCTCGAAGTCCAAATTAGACATCACCCTCTCTGCCAAGCACCAAGGCCCAAAGAGGCAGGACTGACGAGTGAGAAAGACCACTCCCAGGGTGTGAGCGCCACCCGGCTCTGCAGGCTGAGTCTGGGCGGGGAGCTGGAGGCCACCAGCGGGGTTGGGGCTGTTGGCCCCACGCCCTCCTTCAGTCACCTCTTGAACAATCACTCAGGAGCACACCACTATGCCCACCAGCTAGCTGGCACCACAAATGAGTGAGACAAACAGCCTGCAGTCTCCAGAGGGAGACAGAAGTGGAGGGCCGAGTAGCTGGAGGGCTTTGGAGGGGAGGCTCGTGAGCCCAGGTCTGCCTGCTGTCTCAGGGATAAGGTGGAGAATCACGACAAACCCCAGCGGTTCCCTTCAAAGGCACTCCCGCCATGCAGGTCCCCGCTGAGGGAAGTGAAGGAGACTCAAGCGTATGCAAGGATCCTGGACTTCCGTGGGGCAGGGGACACCACTGGGGCGAACGGCAGCATGTGACTGTGGACTTGGAGATGTAGATTCTGAGCTCAGTTTTCTGTATGTGATCGCTGGGCCTTCAGGGCTAATTTGTTCTGCTTGAGGGATGGAATCCAGGGCTGCAAGCACTGAACCCCAACCAGGTTACACTAGAAAACGATGCTTTCTGAGAAAAACACCAGAGCAATTGGGATATAAAGTCACTGTGTCAACTTAACTCTGACACGGTACAGAAAAAACTAACAATACTATAATCACTTTAAAGGGAAAAAGCATTCCAGGGATCCGTACTGCCAAGGCCCTAAAGGAAAAAACAGCTTTGCTCCCTAACTACAGCTGGAGGGGGTGCTTCCACAGCCCCTGACGGCTCAGACCCAAGACAGGGTCTCTCAGACTGAGAGACAGAGTCCGGTGGAAGATTCCTCTTCCACCCAGGAAAGAGCCCGAGAGCCAGGGGACCTGGAGCCAGGTGCTGGCACAGAGGTGGTGCAGAAAGAATGAAGCCGTGAGCTATTTTGGGGTGGTGCTTATGGGACGGGACTTCCGGTGACCCAGATGGTGGGGAACACAAAAGGGAGAGGAGTCAGGGATCACTCCCGGTTGGGCCTGAACAGTGGTGTGAACGGTACGCCATATGCTAAACGCTGGGGGAAGTGGCCAGTGGGGACGAAGATCAGGCGCGTGTTTGGGGCGTGGGGCACCCAAGTAGGTCACGGACCCCGGCAGGAAGCTGGGTAAACGCAGAAACGGGCACGCCGCCGCAGTGCGCAGAGACGCTGAGGCGGTGGCAGCCGAGCCCGGCACCCAGCACCTCCACCCGGCCTCAGCCGGCGCAGGCACCCCACCCTTCTCCCAGGATCCACACAAATCCCACTGCCCGCCCTTCCTCATTCCCAGAAGGGAGGGCAGAGACCCACAGGAAGCCTGGACAGTCACCATGGCAACTGCTGAGCCTCGGCCTGGAACCAGCCAGGTGGAGCTAACCACAGAGCAGACCAGCTGCTGCCCAGAGTGGGCGATGTCCCCTGGCTCCGGGCTCCCAAACTGGGTGTGCAGAGGGGGCAGGGAGGCGCTCCGAGGCCCTCACTTCCGCTCACCCCATCTCCATAAATATTTCACCAGACCAGTCCCTGGGCCCCTGAAGAGCGACAAGGGGAGATCGATCGGCCAGCTGCCTAAGGATGGCTCAGGAGCCTCCCCCTGGCAGGCGCTGCGGCGCGCCTAGTCGTGCCAGGAGGACGGCCGGGGCTGAGGGCCCAGGCCTGCTGGCTGCCTGCAATGCCCCGAGCCCAGACACGTGGGTCCGAGGCCCCTGTGGCCTCCCCGCCCGAGCGCGCAGCCCACCCGCCCGCACTCACACTCTGGTCGTCGTCTTCGCTGCGCATGTGGTCGGCGATGAAGCGCACGCCGTCCGCCGCCTCGCGCAGGCCGCATGCGCAGGGCGCGGCGGGCTCGGGGCCACACGCGCCCCGGAAGCGGAAGCGCAGCGCCCCCGCCGCGCCCTGGCGCTCACGCTGCCGGCGGCGCAGGCGCAGGCGCTGGCGCGCGCAGCGGTGTCGCGGCGGCTGCATGAACAGCAGCGCTGGCAGGCGCTCCAGAAACACGAGCCGCACCCAGGGCGCCATGGTGTGCGTGGTGGGCGAGCGGTGGTGCACGTTGAGCACGCACACGCTGGTGACGATGGAGAAGGTGACCAGCACCATGGTGAACATGAGGTACTTGCCGACGAGCGGCACGTCGAGCGAAGTGGGCGGCACGATCTTGGAGATGAGTAGCAGGAAGACGGTGAGCGCCAGCAGCACGGAGATGCACAGCGTCATCTTCTCGCCACAGTCGGACGGCAGGTAGAAGACCAGGATGGCCAGCGAGGTGATGAGCACGCAGGGGATGATGAGGTTGATGGTGTAGAAGAGCGGCTTGCGGCGGATGATGAAGTCATAGGTGATGTCCACGTAGGTGGAGTCGTCGGGGTGCTCGTTGCGCCGGCCAGGCAGCGCCACAATGTCCCACTCGCCGCTGGGCGTGAAGTCGTCCAGGCTGGCCACATCGCTCTTGAGCACTAGGTCGATCTCCGTGCGGTCGTAGGTCCACGAGCGGAACCTCATGGTACAGTTCTGCTGGTCGAAGGGGAAGTGCTTCACTTCGATCTTGCATGCGCTCTTGTAGATGGCGGGGGGCAGCCAGAAGATGCTGCCGTCGTAGGAGACCACCGCGTTGGAGTAGAAGGACACCTCATACATGCCGTCGGCACTGCGAAGAGCGGGCACCGTCAGCCCGGCCTAGGTGCCTCTGCTTCCCAGCCAGCCGGCCCCGAGTGGGGAGCTAGAAGCGGAGGCGAGGAGCGGGCAAGCCAGGGAGCAGAAGCCACCCCCAAGGTGGGTGGGGCAAGGAGGGCGTACAGTGGCCTGGCTACAGGAGGAGGCCCTGGGCAGGAGGCCCGAGTGGCCCCGCGGAGTGGGACGCATCTCCACTCACAACACATTTGTAAGCTGCTTACTTTTCGTGAGTGTGGGGAAGCTGGGGAACTGGGAAACCAGAACGGAACCCCAGGCCACAGAGAGGGACAGTCACGTGGGAGTACTACAGGGTTCCCTCCTCCTCCTCTGGACCAGGTGGAGGGATTATTGCAGGAGACAAATTAGACCCCAGAGGAGAACCTGGGACTTCAGGGTCCTCCGTCCCTGCCCAGGGCTCTGGGAAAGCCTATTTTTTAACCACTGCGGGCCCTGAGGGCTGTGATCCAACATCTTCCCACAGATCAGTTCCTGGCAGCCTGACTGGCAGGTTAGGGCTCAAGTCAGCTTGGTCCGGGCCTTGCATCTACCTGGAAAAGCCCCTTCCTTCAGCAGCAGGAGCTAGCGTTGCCTGTCTTCCCAGCCCTTGTCTCCCATTGTACCTTCTAACCTTCCCAGTACCCCAGGGCCACCTACTTGTTATACAGGACCACATCTGGGAGCCAGATGTGTTTGGAGGGGAGCCGAACTTTCTTCATATTGTCAAACTCTTCGGGCTTCCAGGTGAGCCGATAATCCTCCCACTCCTGGGAAAGGAAGAGAGGGGGCAGCACCGGCCTTCACCCCAGGAGGGGCAGAAGGTCAAGGAAAGGGGCCGAGGAGCCTTTCAGAAGTAGGCCTCCCCCCAGCAGTGAGTTCTGCGCCCATGAAGTGTGGCTCACGTGAGTCTTCCTCGTCTGATCTGTACGACCAAGCCGAGGCATTGTGGTGTACGATCTACAGAAGAGAAAACAGACCTGGGGACATGTCATATATTTAAAATAACAGGGCTGGGGGTGTGGCTCAGTGGTGCAGAACCTGCCTGGCAGGCACAAGGCCTCAAATCTGGAAATAAATAAAACAGCAGAGCTGATGAGTCGCTGAACCAAGACTTAAACCGACTTACGTAGGACTCGAGAGTCTGTACCTTTTCTGCCTCGAGGAAGCTGACTGGGACTGGGACAAAAGCACGCAGAGAAAGTGGCCCAGGGGGACGAAGGGGGGGCGGAAGAGGAGCACTGACCTGGGTCAGCCAGACGTTCGTGGTCATGATCTGCTCCCGCTCATGCTGCAAGGACAGGGCAGCTTCTGAGGACGCCCCACCGCCCTCTGCCACCACCCCTTCACTCCCGCGGTACCCCAGTAGCTCCGTGGGGGCCAGGACGCTACGCACCACGCTGATAAGCTGCGCCAGGGACACCATGAGCTGCACGGTCACAAGCTCGGAGCCGTTGGTGGCTGGGCGGATGAGCTTGTTGTAGCGGGCGGGGTCCAGGAGATGTTCCACCAGCCGCTCCTCTGTGTCTGTGCCCCACACCCCTAGACGAGGGGGGGTGAGCGGGAGTAAACAGCAGACCCCGGACAAGGGGGCGGCCCTTCCTCCTGTGTCCTAACAGTGCTTGGGGGACCCACGGAGGCCACCTTGGCCATAGTGGAGTCCTTATCTGTGACCCGACTAAGAAGCGCAGACAGGGACCCCCGGGCTGGTGGAGCCCAGCGCCCTCTTCCCAGGTCCCTTCGAAGGGCCTGTTTCCATGGTTTCCTATCAGATGCCCAGTGTTCATTCACAGAAGGCTCTGCAGCGAAGCCCTCCTAGGCCAGTGCCCGCTCTGCATCCAGACGCCGCGTCTCCACGGGGCTCCGCTGCTCACGCGGCCCCCTTCCCCTGCCGGCACCGCGGGGAGCCTCGGGCCAGGCCCGCTCCCGTGCGCGGCAGCTTGGGAGTCCGGCGGCCCTGGCCCTGCCCTCCGCACACGCCCTGCCCAGCCTCCCCAACCCCCATGTGCTTCTCCCCTCGCCCTCGCCTGCCTCGCAGTTTCCCCTTGTCTTCTGACAGAGGCCCGAAACGTCTGCGCTCCCGGTCTGCCTTGTCCCCGTGGGGACACGGTGGCTGCAGGCCGGCCCGCGGGGAAGCCCCCTCCCGCACCCTCACTTCGCGGCGCGCTCTTCCAGCAGGCCCCCGGCCCTGCCCTCCCGGTCGCTCCCGGCCCCGGGGTCCTCTCCGCGTCCGGCGGGCAGCGGGGCGGCCGTCCCTACCTGGGAGCAGCCGGAGGAGGCCCAGGCCGAGAAGCAGCGCCATGAGGCCGCCCGCATAGCCCCGGCCGGGCCGTGGGGCGCTGTCCGCGGTGCTGACGCGCGGCGCTGGCTCCCAGGGCGCCGGGAGTGGGCCGCCGGAGCCGCGTCTCCACCGATCCAGCACGCCGAGGCTTTTCAGCGGCTCTTCCCCGAGCACAGCTGGGGCCGGGAGGGGAGGAGTCTCCGCCCCGGAGGCGGAAGCAGTCAGAGCCGGAGGGGTCCGCGGTGGCCGGGGCCGCCTCGGTGGGCGGGCCTGAGGCGAGGGGCTGTCGCCCAGGCGGAGGAGCGCCGAGCCCAGGCGTGGGAAGTGAAAAGGCTACAAAAGGGCCCTGGGGGCAGGGGACCGGCAGGAGACGCGGTGGGTGTCTCCGTGCACGCGGGGGCCGCAGTGACCGCACGGCCGCGAGACCCGCGTCCCTGTGGCTCCTGCCCTTCTCTTCCTGGGAGGCTGGGGATGTAGCAGAGAAAATCGTTTTAGGCTTTTAGCAAAAGAGGCGGGGTGGGTGAGGGTGGGGTTGTTATTTTAAGAAAAGAAACAGCTTTGGGGTCTCAGAATAGAGCCCTCTCCTGTCCCTGTCTCCGCCTCCAAAATCCCGAAGAGGCCAGGACCCCCGCCCCCAGAGGTTCTCAGGCAAAATGTGGGACTCCTGAATTCGGGTAGCCCGGGCCTGGGAGGGAGGGCCCTCCTCACCTCACCTCCTCACCACGCCTGCTTCCACCCCACTGCAGCCCCCTGGGGCGGCCATCATTCTGTCCCACCAGGGGAGGCCATCTGTCTGGACATGCAGCAGTCTCTGAGAAGGAAGTCCTGGAGCCGATGAAAAGAATAACAGCCTTAAGGAAAAAGGAGATGCGTGCGCTTGGAGAGATTTTGGGTCAGAAGATTCGCCTTCGGCAATCAGTCCGCTGTGCGTCAGGACTGCTCAGGGCTTGAGGACACAGTGACCACAAGGGCCCCGCCCTGGCTATCGAGAGGACCACAGTGTGATGGCCGGTGATCGCAGTGTGCTGCCCACCCAGGGGAGCTGCAGACGGACAGAGAGGAGAGGTCAAATCGTGCTGAGGCCACGGAGGCGTGGAGAGGAAAACAGCTTTGGAAGGAGAGCTGCAGTGGAGGCAGGCTCCAAGGCGCCTGCATCCCTGAGGGGGATGGGCTCCAGAGGACGCGGTGGGCCCTGTCCGGGCTGTTATTTAATACACACTGAGAATCATGGACATTGTTGAATGTAATTGTAAGTCACTCATCGCCACTGCTGTAGAACATTCCACTGTATGAATGAATGTAGCATTTATCCGCTCTGGCACTGATGGATATTTGGGTTGCTCCCTATTTTAGATTATTAAAAATAATACTGCTATGAACATTCATATACAAGATGTTTTGAAACAGGGTCTTACTGGGCTGTTTAGGTCTTGAACTTACTGTGTAGCCTAGGCTGACCTCTAACTCCTGGTGATCCTCCTGCCTTGGCCTCCTCTCAAGTGCTGGGATTATAGGCGTGTGCCAACACCCAGCATTTTTGGTATACAAATGTTTACATTTCTTTGGGGTGGGTAACTAGAGGACACACATCCTTGTTATTTTTAAGGGAGCATATTGTGATATAGCTTTGAAATCTTCCTTTTTCGTTTATAATATCTCAGACGTCTCCGTACCCATAACTACTCTCTGAGACAGGGTCCAAATGCGTGAAGCAGGTTGGTCCCATTATTTGCTCTGCCACATTTTATCACAGTTGGTTATACTGGGCTGCAGTTCGTCCATTCGCCTATGTTCCTGAGGCCAGGAGCGGGAGCCACAGCTCAGAGGGCAACAGAGTCGCCGCTGTCATGTCAGAGCTCCTCCTCTCTGTCACAGGTCACGCATCTCCCCGGACACCACGTCCCAGCAGCCACTGCTGCTCCTGGCAAAGAGCAACGGCTTGGTACACACCCTCGGAGCCAGTGTGCAGTGCTGTGCCCCCGGCGCGTCGGAGGGGCTGCTGGGCCCTCCACACAAGCTGACCTGCTCCCACCCGTAGCACACCCCTGAGCAAAGGGAATCCCTGCCATCCGTTTCCACAGAGCACAAGAGATCTGCAGGTGTAAATCTGACCATGTTACTTCCTGTTTTAAATCCTCCAGTGGTTTCTCACCACACTTTGAATAAAACCCAAACAACTGTGGTCTCTGAAATCCAGCCCGGCCTCCTCTGCTTTCCCGAGACTCAAGCTTTGCGCACGCATACACACACACCTGCATTCATTCATTTGCGTGATTTCAGGCACACACAGTGTTCTCACAGTCTGGACGCTGCAGCACAGACAGACAGGCCGGCCAGCCGGGGCTCACAGATGGCTCTGCCTCCACAGGGAGACCTGCCCTGGCCAGTGTCAGCCTCTCCACATGACCCCGCCTGACTCCTGACACCACCTGTGATCTGAGATTCTGGCCCCTAACACAGTTGTGTACACACCTTGCAGCAGGATGGCAGTGCCGAGCGAGCTGCCTGGCCGCTCTCCCGCTGCTCTGCACCCGAGGGCAGCGTGAGCACACGGGCAGCCCTGGCTCGCTGTGGTGAGTGCGGCCTGAGGTTGAGCAGTGACCGCACATAGACTAAGAAACTACACGCTGCGATAAGCACCACACACCAGGTGGTGCCTTACGGATCTCATCTGCACTGGCACAGTGACCACGTGGCAGGGCAGCGTCTCACTCACTGGGCAGATAAGGACGCTCGGTTTCCAGAGAGCAAACGTCTTGCCGAAGTCACGTACCTGGCAAACGACAAGCGATGCCGCAGAGCACGAATCCAAGTCCCTTGCGAGCCACCTCCCCGGGCCCACTCTGCCCACTGCAGGCTCTGCTCTCCTTTGAAAGGCTTGTTCTCCACCAGATTCCCAACCTTTTAAAGCTTTCCCAAACTGGTTATTTATGTCTTATCTTCACTGATTGCAAAATAAGCGTAAATCCCCACACGCGGCTCTGAACACCTGCGAAGACCCTGCTGCACCCGCGTCGCCTGCCCCACTTCCCACCGGGAGCATCTTCCCAGCCCTTCAGCTTGGCCCAGCCCCTCGTGGGCCCTCGTGCTCCCCACCCCTGCCAGGTGTCGCCCCTTTGACGATCCACACAATGCTGACTCTCTGCTGGGCTGGGCACACAGAAAATGCGAGGGTCGGGGCCATGTCCTTCCAGACCACCAGAGCACAGCACAGCACAGCAGTGAGATCTGTTCTTTTCCTCCCTTACTGCACGAGTCCACACTGGTCACCTGTGTCCCCTCCACAGTGGAGGGCCGTGAAGCGGGGCCTTGTTAGTCACTGGGGTCTCCCGGCACCATGAACACGTCCACCACTGCCCTCCGCCAGCCTGAGGCCTGTCACTCCAGATACCACTCGCACGGCTTCCCGGGGCTGGAGGGCTGTCCACCTGGAGCTGAGATGCTGGTCCGACCAGAAAGCAAAGACAACCTCCTTCCAGCAACGGGAAAACCAGAGGGAGGCAGAAGGCAGCAGGGCCCAGACAGGAGACAGACCCAGGACTCTGCTCACCGCTATCTTTGAACAGTGACTTTCTGCTGCTAGGACAAAATACCTGACACCTGCACTACAAGAAGGAGGGGTTGATTTTACCTCACAGTTACAGGAGTTTCCAGCCACTTCAGCAGGTTTAAATGTGGAAGTGGCCTGGTGGAAGGGCCTGGCGCTAGCTGCTGGTGTCCTGTGGCCAGGAAGAGGAGAGAAGGGAGGAGCGCGGTGGGGACACACCCCCTGGCTCGCCTGACCAGATCCCACCCCCTCACAGCAAGGCCCTGTACCCCCTGGATTCAACCGCCCATGAGGAGCCACACCTAGGAGTACCTTAGACCTTCCAGGGACACTCTCGATCTAAACCACAAGCCTTCCCGGGCATCTGGTCCCCCCCTCAGAGCTACCCAAGTCTCAATGATTTCAGGATTGCTGAAAAATCCAGTCTCCCTGAGACTCAAGGTAAACTCTTAGCTCTAAACCCCTATAAAAATTAAAAAAAAAAAATTTTAAAAAGGAAGCTAAACACTTCTAGCATATCACAGCACAGGGCAGACATTCCCATTCTAACGGGGAGGAGTAGGGGAGTAGAAGGGACAAGATCAAAGCAAGACCAAAACCCGCAGGGAAAACGTTCCACCTGCAGCTCCAGGTCCAGCAGCAGGGTAGAGAGGTGCGTCCCAAAGGCTTGGGCGGCCCTGCTCTCACAGCTCTGCTGCTGCCGCCCCCACAGCTCCTCACCGGGCTGCTTCCGCCTCCCTCCAAGCTCTCCTCAGACAGCCAAGCTCCTGCCCTTTCTCATTTCCTCAGGTCACCCCTGTACTTTCGGCTTTACGCGCACAGCTTCACACACCGCCCTCCCGGGGCGCACTGCCTGCCTCCCAGGCCTTTATCTGAAATCTGGGTGGAAGCTCCCCTGACCGCACAACTCTTGGACTCTCTGTGCCCATAAAGCCAGTGCCACATGGATGACACCAACGTCTGCTGCCAGCTAGAGCAGCAGCCAGCCCCCTACTTGGGTCACGGCTGCAGAGGCCCACGCGCCTGCATGACTGAGCACTTGACCTGAGTTCTGGGAAGTGAGTTTTTAAGCTGGCCCTCCTCAGGGAGGATGCCTTGGGCTTCTCTTCCGGAAGCCATCTTTCACTTTTGCAGCCTTAGGCCTGTGGAGGGTCGGGTCTGGCTGACGTTCTCCAGGGCACTGTCCTAGCTAATACTCTCAGCAATCAAGCTCTGCTCAGAAAAGCTCTGCAGTTCCTCACTTGAGCAGGGCTTGCATTCGGCTCTGCTCTTGGTCCTGCCTCTCACAGTAGGCCTGGAGGAAATCCACCAGCAGTTGAAGCTTCTTCCATCAGATTGGTCTATAGTCCTTAGTTCGCTTTCCACAAGATTTCAGGACACAAACAAAATATAGACAAGTTTTCTGCCAGAGTGTTAAAATATGGTCTTGAGTCCTACTGCCAGTGGCGTCCCTGTTGCCAACTGAAGCCTCCTGACCCTGGCCTTTATCATCTTTTCTCTTCACACTTTCATGAGCATTTTGACCAGAATCTCCCATCCAGCTCAGCTTGCAGTGTACAGCGTCTCTGGCCACCAGGGACGCCTCTCCCCCACCAGGTTCCAGCTCCGCAGCAGTCACCTAGGAGCTCACCCCTGGACTATTCCACACCTGAGACCCGAAGCCCAGGAGCCAACCACCTTTTAAAAGCCCCACCTCTAAGCACAAGCCCTCTGGGGACCTTCCCCATCTGCACCCTAACCAGCCACACTTTTTCCTCAACTGTAAAATAAATTGTAAATATTTATCTTGCAACATTGTTGGAAGATTAGAACTGTTTGGGAAATACCCTAGCTTAGAATATGCTCTATGGGGATTCTTACTATAGGTTTTTGTGCTACCAGCCAAAAGGACACATAGCCCAATGTTTAGGCAACTCAGACAAGATAATAGTCCCCAAGGGCCGGGGAGTTAGCTCAGTGGTTCCGGCGCCTGTCTCGCAAGCGCAAGGACCCGGGTTCGATTCCCCGGTAACCACATAACAATACTGGGTGGAGACCCACACCCAGCAGCAACCAGTACCACATATACCACAGTGCCGGGCGTGGTGGCTCACGCCTGTCATCCCAGCACTCGGGAGGCAGAGGCAGGAGGATTGTGATGTGAGTTTGAGGCTGAGCTCAGGGACAGCCTGAACCACAAAGCGAGACCCTGTCTCCAAAAGCCTAAAAAAAAAAAAAAAAGATAATAGTCCCCAAGAGGACCAAGAGCACATACTTTCCTTAAGTATCAAAATTGGCCAGTGAAGGCCCTCTCAGACACCATGGAATGCACAAATAAGTAGCTGAGCAAGGGAAGCAAGGTACACAATCAGCTTCCAATCATTTCAGTCCAGAGGATGGAGGACGGTACGGCCAGTGGCTCACGGTCCAAGTTAACACTCCCGAATTCATCCGGCCCTACCGTGGCCTGACACCTGCCCTTGATAGAGGAGCTACCAGATTTCGGAAGCTCAGCTAAGTTTGTCCTTTGTCATACTGCCACCTACCGAGAGCCGGGAGGCCCTGCCACTTATTCCCTACAACCGCCACTGCGACAATGTTATTAGCTTATAGGCAGGCTTGTTTGGTATGAGCGACGGGATCTGCCTGAGTCTGTCCCCTTCGATCCCATTGATAGGTTGTTGTGTTTTTTTGTTTGTTTTGTTTTTTCTTAATTCTGGGCAGGAAGCCCGTGCAGTTCCTCTCCAAACTCGTCCAGACGCGGGGGAGGGCGTGAGGGTGCTGGGGTCTGAATAGCGTCAAAGGTCAGCAATCGACTACCCCTCAGGTATAAACGACCAGGGACCTATAACTCAAAATTCGCTTCCTTGCCTCTAATCCTCGCCATTAGGCCAAATGGGTATCCTCTTCCTCAAAGCCTTTGTATAGGCATGGACACCACCAGCTCGGTGGAAGGCGGTTAACCGCCAGGCTGGACAACGAGTCAGGCAGGAGAAGCTAAGCCTCTGTGTCTGAGATCTTGGCCCCTTGGCGAACACACGCCCCGCTTTTAGTGCAGCAGGCACGCCTACGGAGGTCCGAGGCCAGGCACTCGGCGCAGCGCGCAGCCCACACGCCGGTAACCGCACGGCTTTCTTCTCTGCCCACCTAGCGCCCCGCAGGCGGGGCGGAGAAAGAGGGACGAGAGCAGGAAGCAGAGTCCCCGCGCAGGGGACCCCTGGGAGCACGAGGCGCCCGTCACGTGACAGGGGAGCGCTGCGGCGCGACGCGCATGCTCGCGTGACGTAGGAAGGACGCACGCAGGCGCTCATAGAGGCGAGCGCGCAGTCCTGGGTCACGTGCGGAGGGAGTCGGGCGGACAAGGGGCGGGAAGGACCGCGAGGCCACGTGCGGGGGCCCCCGGCGGCGGGTCACGTGAGGGGCGGAGGCGGGGCCTCGGGCAGGAGGAGGAGGGGCGCGCGGCTTCCGGCGGGGGGGAGCGACGAGCGGGGGGGGCCGTCCCGGAGGTGGCGGCGGCGCCATCTTGGCGAAGGGGGGATCAGGAAGTGCGGACCGCGGCGGCGGCGGCGGCGGAGCCCGGAGCGGAGGCCGGAGGCTCCCGGCCCGCCGGCCCCGGAGCGGAGCGGAGCGGAGGATGCAGCAGCCGCAGCCGCAGGGGCAGCAGCAGCCGGGGCCGGGGCAGCAGCTGGGGGTCCAGGGGGCGGCACCGGGGGCCGGGGGCGGCCCGGGTGGGGGCCCGGGGCCGGGGCCCTGCCTGAGGCGGGAGCTGAAGCTGCTGGAGTCCATCTTCCACCGCGGCCACGAGCGCTTCCGCATTGCCAGCGCCTGCCTGGACGAGCTCAGCTGCGAGTTCCTGCTGGCTGGGGCCGGAGGGGCCGGGGCCGGGGCCGGGGCCACGCCCGGGCCGCATCTCCCCCCTCGGGGGTCGGTGCCTGGGGATCCGGTCCGCATCCATTGCAACATCACGGTGAGGACCCCCGCATGGGCCTGTGGCAGGGGTGGGGAGGGGACTCGTCGGGTCTTGGGGGCTCACCCCATTGAGCTTTCTGCTGTCGGAGGACTTGGGAAGCCAGAGCTCCTTCCTGAGGTGGAGCTCCTCTCCAGGCCACCCTTGCTTCTGCAGCGCGAGGTTCTGCCATGCTCTCGGAGTCTGCACTTGACCCCCAAAGGCAAGGGACACTGGCGTATGGCTGTCTGCTGCCCCCTCCCACGGGCTCTCCCGCGTCGCAGGTTTATCATTCTGGTCCCTTTGGGCTGCTGTTCCACAACTTTACCTGGCCACCCGGAAATGCTCCTCCTCCGCATTCTAATTGCACGCCTGGAGCCCTCTGCATTGACCCCAGCTGGAAGGACCTAGCGTGGAACTCTGCACAGTGTGCTGATGACCATCCTGCCACCTGTGGGTTCTTTCCAGCCCTCCCTGGTGCAGACCCTCCTTGCCTCCGAATTTTACCAAGTGCAGTTCCGTGACCTCTTTTGCTCTCTGTATCTGTTTTATCTTGGTGTGTGTTCTAACTGCCCGAGCTGCGGGTGGATTACCACTCCTGTGCCCCTTTTGTATGGCTTGTCCAGTTGCCCAGGTTGCTGCCTTCCTTGCTAATGGTGATAACTTGATAGGGATAAGCTACTTCGTATGTTCTGAGCAGGCACAGTCCATTTCTCCGTTGCTGGGATCATCTCAACCTAAGCAGTATATACTGCATTCGGAGGCGCCTCACATATCTACTGACTAAGTACTTTTTTTTGGTAGTTTCTTTTTGAGAAAGGGTCTCACTAGGCAGTTCAGGCTGACCTTAACTCACTATGTACCGCAGGCTGGCCTCAAACCCGAAGTATTCTCCTGCCTCAGCCTCCCAGTTGCTGGGATTACAGGCGGGCACCACCGTGGCCGGTTTACCTTGCCCTGAGGGGGCTTGGTTTTGGGTAAATGGCCTCTCACTGCACGGCATTAGGGCATCAGGACCATCAGTGATGGTCTTCTTCCTGCTGGAGTAGCAGCTGGAGGGCCAGCGGACAACATGTTGCCCAGGCAGACTGCAAATGGGAGTGTCCAGGGGAAAGAGACTTGTGACTTCTGTGTGCTGGGCCTGGATCCAGCAGACATGATGTCCAGCCCTTTCCTCAGTCAGACCAGCTCATGGTTGGTTGGCTGGTGCCCCACCAAGACTCAGGTGTCCCATTTCCCTCCTTTTCCCGTGGAGGAACCAGGAATACTTGAGTCAGGTGAAGACCTGACTGTCATTTATATTCTCCAGCGTTGAGGGTGGAGCTGTGGTAGAGCTGAGATCGCAGTAGCAGTGGATAATGCTACCTTGGCAAGTGTGAAGATCTCAGGGTTTAGTTTTACTCTTGACATGAGCTTTTAATTCCTTAACGGTAACCTTTACACCATCTAGCTGACCTTTCTGTTACCAGGAACATCAGCTGTCTTTGGCAGAAAGTTGGTTTAGGGGTCCTCGGCCAGATTCCCTTGTGGTCCCTATGAAGGGGACCTGGCCTGAACTGGCCCCCTTGGTCTTGGCAGGGGGAGTCTGGTCAAGCTTCTGGCATTCTGCTCAGGAATGCTGGGAATGTTAGCAGCGTGGGCTCCTTCCAGCCTGCCCTGTGGATCCCTGTAGGCCGGGCCTGGGCTGAGGAGGTGGCAGGTCCCTGAGGAGGGCTGTGGAGAACTGGTTTTTGAGGGGCTCCGTTGGGAGCACTGTGTGGCACTCACCCTTTCTTCTTTTGCTTCTGGAGATTGTTTCATTTCTGTCCCTCCTTCCCAGGTGACCAACAGTCTTTCTGGTGTTTTTTTTCCCTCTCCTATCCCTCAGTGTAGGAATTTCATTCCTTGCTCCCGGAGTTCAGAAAGCAGAAAGAGTGGGGGGTCCTGAGGCAGTTGTAGGCAGAACTTCGAGTCTGGAATTTTAGAGGCTGTATAGTAGATCAGGGTGTCCCCCCTGTGGGGTTAACAACTGAGCTGTGCGACTTTCCCTGGTCTTTCCTCTGGATGAAGGAAAAAGTGGCAGGTTGTTTCTGAGGAGAGGTCTTTCCAGTCTGGCCCAGTCTGGGATGTTTGGGAAGCTGCCTGGTTAGACACTGGCCTGCTGAGCGGGGCGTTTGTGAATGTTAGGGCTTGGGGTGGGCAAGTAGAGGCAGACCGGATGTGGCCTCTCCTAAGGTCACCCAGGTGACTGCTGTCCCTACTCTTTCCCTCAGGAGTCATACCCTGCCGTGCCCCCCATCTGGTCGGTCGAGTCTGATGACCCTAACCTGGCTGCTGTCTTGGAAAGACTGGTGGACATAAAGAAAGGAGACACTCTGGTGAGGGGACTCCCGCGAAGGGCACCTGTGCACCTGTGTGACCGCGTCACGGCGTGCTGTCATAGGGGGCTGAGCCTGGCAAGTGGGTGGGGCTGCAAGCTGGACGTCTGTGTTGGGCCCGAGGCGGACTCCTGAGCGGTCCGGGGTGGCACCCCGGGGACCCACTTCCAGAGCTACACGGCCCACCCAGTTTAGGGAACCAGATGCCAACCCGAGAACCAAGCGCAGAACTCATCCGCGGGGCTGTCAGGGAGAGTGAGGAAGGAGTAAGTGATGTCTCTGGTGCCCACTGCAGCTCCTGCAGCATCTGAAGAGGATCATCTCTGACCTGTGTAAACTCTACAACCTCCCGCAGCACCCTGACGTGGAGATGCTGGATCAGCCCTTGCCGGCAGAGCAGGTGGGCTGCCCGGGGCTCGGCCTGCTGTGGAGCGGTCTGCGGAGTGCACTCAGTAAATCCTTGCTGATTGAGACAGATCCCCAGGGCCTCCGCACCCCGCCCCTTGCAGACACGTGTGTGCTCGCAGACACACGTATGTGTCTCCCAGCTGCTTCCTCCGGACGGAACCTAGCTTCATCTGGCTGGGCCCACGCCTGGCCGTGTCCCTTGGGTTGGGAGGCAGGAGGGTTTTGCCATTACCTTAGCGGGGGCAGCAGATGGCCACCGGGGACCCAAGCCCCTGGTTGAGAGCCGAGAATGTGGTCAGTTCAGAATAGCGCAGGTCGAGGAGGCTTCTTAGGAGAGCTGGGGTTTACCCGGTAGCAGACGGGATAGCTGTGTCCTCTTGTTCCTTGGCGTAGAGCAGGAGGAGAATGGTGGGTGGGAGGGAGGCGTTCCCTAGGTTCTCGCTTCCACCCGGATCTGGCTGGTGGGAAGATGGCAGCATGATGGGCGAGTGTTCGCTTCCAGACCCAGAGGCTCGGGCCGGAGGAGAGGCTTGCTGTCCGGCGGCCGGGCTCTAACCCATGCCTGCCTTTCAGTGCACACAGGAGGAAGTGTCTTCAGAAGACGAGGACGAGGAGATGCCTGAGGTAGGCTCAGCTGGCACTGGCAGGAGGCCCGTGCCCTCAGCAGCGTCGAAGGCCCATTAGCGCTGGGGAGGGGAAGATGGCGAGGGGTACAGGGGTACAGGCAGATACATTGACCTGGAGCAGCCCGTGTGGTGGCGGAGTTAGGAACCCCCCTCCAGCCCCCAAAATAAGTACAGATTTGCTTGTACCAAATAAAAGTTCAACACAGTAATTTCAGGCAGCACTAAAGTGTGACTGACCTGAATTTGCATCCTGGCTATCTTGACTGGGGAGTTTTGCCTAATCTGACACTGTAGTTTTCTTCCCTAGAAGATGGGATTATAATTTACATCAATATGTTTGTCTTAAATGATGAAGTATACTTTACTACATCACACATTGTGGTATACCTGGTATGTTAGTTATTTTTGTAAGACAACATAATGGTTAAGAATTTGAGCTTCAAGTCCAGAAAAAGCTGCATTTAAGTCTTAGCTAACCCGAGAATTCTGGCTTTGGGAATGAAAGCCAGCCTCCTTAGACTTCAGCTTCATCAGCTGTGAGTGGAGGTAACAGAATAACAAAATGAGCCAGTGTGTGCAGCATCTGCTGGGCCCTGTGCTGATAAGCGCCGGGTCAGTAATAGGCGGCGGCCGCGACGCAGGCCAGTGTGTCCCGCCAGGGCGAGTGCGCTGGTCACTTTGTCTCCGCGTTGAATTGCTGTCCCGGGCTCTTTAACTGTAAGGATATTAAGACCTGCGGAAGGCTGTCACTTCTCCCAGACCGAGGGCAGCCCTCTGAACTGTGCCCCACATCTGATAGGGGCTGACCCTGGGTAAGGCTTCCTCGCTTGCACGGGGAGCTTGCTTAATGAGCACAGGTGAAGAGAGCACTTGTCCTGGCGCTTGGGCGCAACTTGGCAGGAGAGTGCTTGCCTAGCACATTCAAGGCTACGGTTTGTCCCCGTTAACACTCACACACTCACTCTTCTTTTGTTCTGTTGTTGTTGTGTTTTTGCGACGTCTCACTTCTGTAGCTCAGGCTGGCCCTGCACTCATCCTTGAACTCACGCAATCCTCCTGCCTCTGCCTCCCAAGTGCTGGGATTATAGGTGCGAGCCCCGAACTGTAGTATGTAGTTCTGATTGCTGGTGGGCATGAGCCACCACACCTGGCACTGTGGTATGAGGTACTGATTGCTGGTGGGCATGAGTGTCCACGCCTGGCACTGTTGTATGTGGTTGCCAGGGGTCGAACCTGGGCCCTTGCACTTGGAAGGCGGGTGCCAGAACCACCGAGCTATAAATCCCCAGCCTCACTCACTATTCTTGCCTTGCCGTTTGTCTCCGAGGCTCCTGTCTTATCGTCGTCGTGGTGTCGGGCACCTAGATACAGGCCAGGTGTTCATGGGGTGATTCTTGATCCCAGTTTTCCCTTCAGACCTGGGCCCTGAGGAGTCCTCGGTGTAATAGTTTCGCCTGGTGAAGTATGAGCTGTCAGTCTGTGTCAGGCCAGAGTTACTCTGCGAGGAGTCAGGGGCAGGTTTTCACTTCCGAGGAGAGTTGTAGAGACCCACGGAGTGGGTTGTCCGGGGAGGACCAGGCCGAGCCCTGCCAGGTCTGGCTGTGGCTCTCTGGCTTGAGAACTGAGAAGCTCGCTTTGCTCTTCCGCGTGTAGGGAGTGGCCCTGGGAGCTTCTTGGGAGCCGGGAGAGGGCTCCTGTTGATAAGACTGCTCCGACCTTGCAGCTCCTGCCAAGTAGGGGCTGGGAGGTGACAGCCTCACCCACGGGCTGTCCTGTGTCCCTCCCTGCCCCCACGCCCACCCCACGCTTGCCGCAGGACACGGAAGACCTGGATCACTATGAAATGAAAGAGGAAGAACCAGCGGAGGGCAAGAAATCTGAAGACGATGGCATCGGCAAAGAGAACTTGGCCATCCTTGAGAAAATCAAAAAGAACCAGAGGCAAGATTACTTAAATGTACGTGCCTTGTGTGGAGCGGCTGGGCAGGGTGCGGGTGGGCTGGGGTGTGGCAGCCGTGGAGCAGCTTGGCGGGGTGTGTCCGGCACATCCAGTCGCCAGCACCCCTGACAGGTGTCCCCTCCCCGCAGGGCGCGGTGTCTGGCTCGGTGCAGGCCACTGACCGGCTGATGAAGGAGCTCAGGGATATTTACCGGTCACAGAGTTTCAAAGGCGGTGAGCTTGCCCAGGGCCTGGGCGGGGCTTGTCACAAAGGCCGTGACATCCAGGTGGCAATAAAGAGGGGCTCTAGGACCCAGAGTGCAGTGCTGCTGCGGAGGCCCGGGAGCCCTCAGGCCAGGGGCTTGGGTCAGACGTGTCAGCGGCACTCAGCCTGTGACCTCTCTTCCGCTTGGGAGGGCCGCCACGCACCACCCACCTAACTGACCGTTCCTCCTTAAGGGAACTATGCAGTGGAACTCGTGAATGACAGTCTGTACGACTGGAATGTCAAACTCCTCAAGTGAGTGAGAGTCTGGGGAGGCGGCGGTGTGAGTGGGGCACAGGGTGGGGCCTCCAGGGCGTCCACCGCGTCCCTGCTGGGGAGCGGGTGGCCTCGGAGTCTGAGACCAGCTTGTCACTCTAGAGTTGACCAGGACAGCGCTTTGCACAACGATCTCCAGATCCTCAAAGAGAAGGAAGGAGCCGACTTCATCCTGCTTAACTTCTCTTTTAAAGTAAGACCTTGCACCCTCCCTCCCTGGCCTGGGCGTCCTGCCTCCCTGACGTCCTGCCTCCCTGACGTCCTGCCTCCCTGACGTCCTGCCTCCCTGGCGTCCTGCGTGGACACTGCCTCCTTCCCTCACGGCCTCTCTCTCCCCCGTCTCAGGATAACTTTCCCTTTGACCCACCGTTTGTCAGGGTGGTGTCTCCAGTCCTGTCCGGAGGGTGAGTGTCTGGGCCGGGGGAGAGGGTGAGGGCGGCCTCTGGGCTCCCGCCAGGCACAGCTCACTGACCCTTCTGGTGCAGGTATGTTCTGGGCGGAGGTGCCATCTGCATGGAGCTCCTCACCAAGCAGGTGAGCCCGTCTCCTGTGCTGGTGGGTGGCTGGGCTCTGTGCCCACGTGGCAGACGCAGGAGCTGTGCTGCTGGCTGTGCTGCTTGCCCAGGGCCTGGGCAGCAGCAGCTGCTCGGGAGCCATCCGACTTGCTGTGTCCCTCCTGTCCCTCAGGGCTGGAGCAGTGCCTACTCCATAGAGTCTGTGATCATGCAGATCAGCGCCACCCTGGTGAAGGGGAAAGCACGCGTGCAGTTTGGAGCCAACAAAGTAAGGAGCCTGCGGCCAGGGCGGTCCTTGGGCTCCACCAGGGCAGGGTCTGGGGCAGCCCCCCGGGAAGGGAGCTGGGCACTGCGTGCCCAGGGCATCCTTAGGCGCGCAGGTGCCTGGGTCTGCAGAGGGAATGCGGGGCGTCGGGCCACACTGGCCACGGCCTCATTGGGACTTCTCTCCCCAGTCTCAGTACAGTCTGACGAGAGCACAGCAGTCCTATAAGTCCTTGGTGCAGATCCACGAAAAAAACGGTGAGGCCAGAGCTGGGTCCCCGAGGTCGGACTCCCAGGGCCTGGGTTCACTCTAGCCAAGCGAGGGGCACCCCTCGGCCTCTGGTCTCACTGCCCGGCCCCCAGGAAGCACCACGGGGTGCCGCCCTCTTCCTGACACCCTTGAAAAGCGCCTCCAACTCTGTCGTCCCAAGTTGGACTCTGTTCCCCCTTTGCTCACAACTGCCCCTCTGGGAACCGCCTGGATCTTGCTTGGGGGCCTGGCTGTGTCTGGCGAGCTGGGCAGGGTCCTCGAGATGCTCACTCCTGTGTCCCTGCAGGCTGGTACACACCCCCGAAGGAAGACGGCTAACCCCGAGCGAGCGCCTCCTCCCCGGCACCACTGGACCAGTTGATTACCTTTGAATGCTGTATTTGGGTCTCACGCTGCCTCTGTGGCCCCCTCCCTCATTTTTCCTGGACGTGATAGCTCTGCCTGTTGCAGGACAATGATGGCTATTCTAAACGCTAAGGGAAAATAAATCACACAAACTGTTTCAAGTACTCCAGACTGACTCCAGACCCACCAGCCGCCGTGCTGGAGCCCTTGCTAGCAGGCATTCTTACAGAGAAACTCTCAAGCCTCCTCTACTGCTGGAAACTCGGCTGTGCTCCAGACTAGAGCCTCCTCACCTATGCTATGGATTTTTAATTTATTTTCTCCTATTTCATGTACACTGCTTTTTTTGGTTACAGTGTATGATGGATGTGTATGGAAAAATGTATCTTTGGGAAACAATTACAGTTTGTTAATTTGAAGATGCTGGTCTTGACTCATCTTTATTTTTATTCCCACGTCCCACCCCCCCGTCCCCTAACAGCATGGGAGCCCGGCAGGTCCTGCGCTTGGTGCTCTGTGGGGCTAAAGCACAGGGCAGAAACGTCTGCCTGCCGGGGCCGTGTGGCTCTAGAGCTCTGGAGTGGCCAGGACCTGCCCAGCACACAGACCTGGCCGCCTCGTGGCAGTGTGGGCAGCGGGAGCAGCGGTCTCGAGATTTGTAAGAAAAAAGAACATGGAGGTCCAAGAGGCTGCTCCATGGAGTCCTTTCTCAGGACAGCGGCTGCCCCCGCGTGCAGCCGCACGCACGGCCTGCGCCACCCTCCTGGACTGGCTGTGCCCGCGTGGCGCTGATGGCTTTGAGCTCTGCCTGGCTTCATACGGCTCTGTGAGGAACCCAGAGCGGCCCTGAGGAGGTGGTCCGGCTTGGAGGACTGGGTTACGTGAAGCTGCCTGTGCAGTGAGTGGCTCCGCCTGCAGCAGCTGGCTCTGAAAGGTGGATCTTCGCGTCCGTGTCCTTACCCAGCTTGGCTGGAGGATGCTGAAGAGGAGGCCGCGGAGCCGCCCTGCCCACTTGAAGAGCTGGTTCGCAATCGAGGGCCCAGCTGCGGCTGCAGCTCCGGTGAGGAAGCCCGGCAAGCCCGGCGCGGTCAAGGCCAGGCACGAGTCTTAGAAAACCCAGGCCTGGACCTCTGCCCGGGACCGCGAGGAGGCCGGAGGGCTCGGGGCATGGGGTCGCAGCAGCCTGGTCATTCCCAGGCCCGCTTCCAGAGGGTTTGAAGATCTTGCTGCTCGAGGTGGACGATGGACAGAGCGCCTGGGCCACCTGCTGCTGCTGCCACTGCCCACTGTCACCAGCCTGGTGCTAAGTGCTGTGGCTGGGAGGGACACGGGGTCGCTCCGCTCCGTGGAGCTGGAGTCCAGTCACCAGGACTCCGGCTTCCGAGCCCGCACCAGCCCTGCCTGGCCGGACGTAGATTGTGTTTAGTAATGTGTACTGTGAGCTGTCCTCTGTATATTGTATTTTGTAATGTATTTTTCTCATCTACCAAAGGATGAAACAAATAAAATTATTTAAATAGTTTGGCTCTAATAAACTTATTTAAGAAATAAAGGTTCGTGTTCACTTGATATGAAAGAAAATGCTAACTGCTATGAAATGTGTCCTGACTTAGTAAATCTATTGGGGAGGGGCTTCATTTGAACCTTAAACAGGGTTTTCGAAGTTATTAGACATCAAAAGGCCAGGTCTGGGGGCTGGGGATTCAGCTCAGTGGTTCTGGCGCCTGTCTTGCAAGCGCAAGGGCCTGGGTTCAATTCCCCGGTAACCACATAACAATACTGGGTGTGGAGACTCACCCCAGCAGCAACCAGTACCACATACCACAGTGCCGGGCGTGGTGGCTCACACCTGTCATCCCAGCACTCAGGAGGCAGAGGCAGGAGGATTGCTGTGCTGTGAGTTGGAGGCTGAGCTCAGGGCCAGCCTGAACAAAGCGAGACCCTGTCTCAAAAAAAAAAAAAAAAAAAAAAGGCCAGGCCTGCACTTGGAAGGCCAAGGCAGGAAGATGGCCAGCCCAAACTACACCTTGTCCCCTGCCTGTTCCCAAAAGGAAAGCCCTATCCTAGATAACCGACTTCCTCTCCAGTAGGAAGGCAAGATGGCCCTGGTATGCCTGTCACCGCCTCCAGTGCCTTAGGGTCCCAGGCAGGGTTTGTGTGGCGCCCGTGTCCAGGTGGCAGCCTCACTACTTCAGGTCTTCCTGCATGCCCAGGAAGCTGGGCAGTGGGCCCTCCGCCCTCCCAGCTGTCAGGCAGCACCGCCTTGCCCTGAGTGGCACCTGGGACCTGGTCCCACCTGGCACCTGGTCTTTCAAGCTAACAAAAGAAATGTTCAGATGTGTGCAGCCGAGTTGGGCACTGAGGACAAAGGCAACTCCGCTGGCATTTGAGAGGAGAGCTAGAAATAAAGATGGGTCAGATCACTGGCCAGCCCACTCCAGTCACTGCCACTTCGGAGGCCTGGGAGCCGAGGCTCGGGCAAGGCAGCCCCGGGCAGATGGAGGCAATGCTCAGTGCACTGTCCTTCAGCCTCTGGCCTAGGGACGGGTGGCTGGAAGGGCACAGGGTCGCCATGGACAGAAAGGACGCCTGCCGGCCAGCCCTGCTGGGAAGTCTGCAGAAGCCAGGCCCGGACAGGCCTCTGTCCCTGCCAGGAGGACAGAAGACAGAAGCTGGGGAGGTGGGTGGCGAAGAGCTACAAAGGAGGCACTGTTGCCGTCAGCCAGCCGATCCAGGCCTTTATTTTCTATGGTGGGAGTTTTTGTTTCGTTTTTGAGACAGGGTCTTGTTGTGTGGCCCAGGCTGGCCTGGAACTCAGGACAACCCTCCTGCCTCAGCTTCTCAAGTGCTGGATACAGGTGTGCACCCCAGGCCCAGCCATCCTGAGAAACCCTGCAGACAAAACGTGTTTACGGCTCTTCCAGCTGGAGACGGAAGTCAACGGCAGAGGCTTTGCCCTGCAAGTGAGCAGCACTCCATGCTGGACCAGAGCAGGCTGCAGGCTAGCACGGCCCTCCTACCCCAGAGGCCCTCCCCAGCTCCTGCGGGGGCCCAGGCCAGGGCTGCCTGCGCTTCCATACGCCCTCTTAGGTGAGACCCTGGTTGTCCCGTGATGCCCCCTTCACACTGTGAAATGCCAGGAGGACGTCTCCGGAGCTGTCCTGTCCTCACAGAGCAGGGAGACTGTCCATGTCCCAGCAGGACATGGCTCCAGGTGGCCTCCTGACCAGCCTGCCATCCTCATGCAATGACCAGAGATGTCCTCTGGGCGGTGCTGTCTGCCCATCAGGCAACAGAGCCACCAGCCTGCGAGGAGGCTTTCCCTGTAGGGCGTGCGTGTGCGCGCGGTGTGTGTGTGGTGTGTGTGCAGTGTGTGTGTGGTGTGCGTGTGTGTGTTTGTTGTGTGTGTTGTGTGTGTGTTATGTGTGGTGTGTGTTGTGTGTGTGTTATGTGTGGTGTGTGTGCAGTGTGTGTGGTGTGCGTGTGTGTGTTTGTTGTGTGTGTTGTGTGTGTGTTATGTGGTGTGTGTGTGTGTGTGCGCACG